>QKMV01001239.1:0-16972 GCA_003287335.1 Lednia tumana
TGTGTGTGTGTGTGTGTGTGTGTGTGTGTGTGTGTGTGTGTGTGTGTGTGTGTGTGTGTGTGTGTGTGTGTGTGGCTCATGGTCTTGGGCATATTAAGTAAGTGAGGTTAAGGTTTTGTGGGTGCACACGCCGAAGGGTGTATTGCTATGTGCACATGATTCAGCTCAAGTCAATAACTCAATTTAATAGCGAAACACCATGTAAGCAAAGTTGTCAACCATATTAAAACTATCGTACAAACTATTTATCGCTCTAAAGTCTTAACTATTCATGCGCCGAATCGCTATTTCCACCGAACAAATTTACTTGTTCTATAATTATTTACTGTCTTTCGAGGTGGGTTGTAATTAAAAATTATCTCCTTCAAGCTTCAAAACAGCACAATAAGTTCATAATAGAGTCATAAAGAGTACAAAATCATGGTTCATGTATAGAGGCAAGAAAGGAGAACGCTGAAACTTTAATGAAATAGACAGGTATTATATTTTATAGGTGTCAAGAGATCAATAACGCTTTATGGCATTTTATATTACAAGAAAAGTCATTTTGGGTTCTCCACTTGGAAAATACGGTTCATGCTTGTAGAGCCTATTGAAAGCTTTACTTCCTGTTGAGAAATGAAAAATGCCTTCTTGTAGCTCAAATCTTCCTTTTTACAACGGATTGTTTCGAAGCACGAGAAGAGAATCATCTTTTGGAGGTGGAGGAGCCGTGCTACGCTTGACTGATTCGTCCATTGCGAAGCTTATTTGATATCACAATTCACCGCATCAGAACGGAAAGGCAAGCTGGTTGTGGAGAGGGGAGGGGGCAGGGGGAGAGAGTTCAAGATGTTTAAATCTCCAGCAAATTATAAATTGCCTTGTCTTATTCACGTGGAAAAGTCTGATCTCAAGAAATCGACGATTTCCAACAACAAAATATCACAGTGACAACAGAAACTCAACTAATAATTCATTTCAAGTCACTCACGCGTGATTTAGTTTGATTAATAGCACGCGTATTGGCTGATGCGTAGACGTCATGCACGCACGATCAACGGAAGTATAGACGCAGATCGCAATCATGTGTCTGTATTAAACATTATTATCGCCATGCGCATAAATCACGAGTGAAACAATTATCCGGTGGATATAAGCCCACATCACAGGTCTTCGTAAATCAGGTATCGATTGCGCCGCTCGCACCGTGTAGTATACCGACTATCAACTACAGGGCGAACTGTACACGAATGAGCGAGCAATTTCGACCGCGGTGCAAGTTTCGGAGAATAAATTGCTGTTATCGTACCCCGCTGATTATTATCCCACTATAATCCCGTGTTTTAATAAAACGCATCGTGGGAATAACAAACAGTCAGCTCACGCGGTAAATTAAATTAATTTAGTTATCGGAGGTTTTATGAATTATTTATTTGCTTAACTGGCGTTTTGGTGTTCCATTATTTTACTGGTTGACGAAATTGAACAAAGTCATTAAAAAAAACCACCCAATCAACGTTTACACGAATTTCTAGCTCATCTCTCTAAGCGATATCTGTGTTCGCGTGTTAAATAATAAATCATCTCGACTGAACTATATCGCTGGTGAGTGATGATGCAGATAATTTATTGTGCTCTATACTACTTTACCGGCAACATGATTAGCGGTGGATCTATTATGATTTATCGACTTTTAATTTGACGAGCAAAATTACGAACTGATTCAGAGGCAACTGGCCGTCAAATCGCACGACTGACTTATCTTGATTCTTGAGTTGATTGATATCACATCGAGTCAAGGATGAAATGTTTCCTTGACCCAATAAACAATTCGAGGTAGTAAATTCGTTCCTAAACATCAACTGTCAAGATAGCCATATCGCATGCTTTAAGCAGGACTCCCAGCCGCCTACACTGTAACACTATATATATCAACACACAAATAACGGCAGCTTACGACACCGAGTCTACAATTTACATGTGTAAATATAAACGCAAGTGTTTGCTATATTATGTATCGCCCAAAGGCACAGAAAATAACACGTATTTTTCAATCCTTCCTTCCTTGTACCACCCCGCTTCTATAGCGGCCAAATGCTGCGAGTTTTATTTTATGTTTGTAGAGATGCAGGAGCATGTATAGTATATCGAGGACCAATCTTAAGACCTGTCCCACGGGCATCGTTTCGTCGCAACCAAATCCTGATTCGAAAGCCATTACATAATATGGTCCACTGGTTGCAGGACCCTCGCACACCCAGGGAGGACCCTTCTGGAGCCCGGCTGAAGAATAACCAGCTAGAGCTCAAGCCTAAAACTAGAGCGAATTTATGGGGCAGCAATGAGGCAAATTCTGGTCTATAAACCCCTGTTTGCGAGACCCCTAGCCTTGTGATGTTTTTATTTTTAGTACCTAATTTTGATATTGATGGACAAAATCAACAAAAATAGTGCGCTTTATCACCCTCGTGCGGCACTTTGTGTTTGTTCTGCCAAGTGTTTTCTTCGCCTTACATCCACTCCTCCTGGGAATTGTGGAGGGCAGCGAGACGTTACCCGTCACCAAATTCGGGTTCTAGCACCGGTAAATAATAACATGGTCTCTAGATGCAGGACCATCATGTACTCTTCCTGGAGCCGGGCCGCTTATTTTCAAAAGAGGTGACTCCGAAAGAAACCCTTATTTCTTCGCTCGTACGCGTCTCTCTTCAATGCATGCATCAAAAACCGTAGGCTCCTAACTCTTAAGACACATCATTTGACTTCCATGGAAATGACAAGTATGTTTGAAAAAGGTGTGAAAATCTAAATCGGAAATAAAAAAGTAAACACTCGCTAGTATTGCGCTCCGACGACCATACGATCCAGAGTCTAACTCATCACCCGCACGGCAAGCAAGCGATGTTTTGGAACGATGGATTTCAGAGCATGCTGCAAATTGACAAGCGGCCAAAGTCGCTTAAGAACATTCTTATTCCGTGCTGTCGACAGCCACTCCTGATTTTTGGAGACACATGTTTTCAATTTACGCAGCCGGGACGAGGGAACAAAGCCAGATCTAGCTCGATCCTGGAGCTGGAAGGAGGCAGGCAGCGAGACGTTTACAGCAGCCAAACTAGTTAAGGAGAGTAATTAGTGACATTCTGGTTCGTAGGTTGCAGGACCGTCGTACACAGTGCTCCTTCTGGAGCCGGGGCGAGGGAACATGGCCAGCTCCAGCTCGAGTCTGGAGCTGGAGGCCGACAGCGAGACGTTTCCAGCTGCCAAGCTGCGCCTGCGATGCGTCGCGACGCTCTACACCGTGTACCAACGCAGCAGCGACGAGGTGGAGCTGTACGAAGACCAGCCGCAGATAGCTTCGGTCAGGGGGCACAGCGTCGCAGGTGAGCAAATCACACGACGAGGCTTCTCGTTTTTTGCAGGGTGTTTGAGATATATGAATCCTTGGGCTAGTTTCTTACTTTTATGTTAATTTATACGTTGTTCTTAACAAAATAATGTCATTGGCCGTGATTACCTCAGCGTGCCTGGAAGGGTGTTAACGGCAGTTTTAATTTTAATTTTTAATTCAAGGAGAGCCTTTTCAGATCTTGGGGGTTGGGGCGATTTCCTGATTAACCTTTTTACCAGTTAAAACATCATGCACAAAAATCACAGTAAATGTATTTCAAGATTAATATTCTAAGTAAGTATCGAACCATAGCAATTGTGTTACAATATCGATTTCAAATGGTATTCAAATACAATTTCATGATGATGGAAAAATGATTTAATTTTGACTAAAACTGTTGCTTGAAAATAATGTTTTTTTCCGTGTCATGCATGCTTATAAACAATGACTGACTAAATAAAAACTTTCACTGATAATGTCTTATTTTATGATTGATGTGTAGAGAAACCACTTATAAGTTCAATTACTTTATAAAAACTGTTTTACAAACTGGGTAAGAATGCTAACTGGAAATCTTTTAGTGAACGTCTTAGCATTCTTACCCAGTTTGTACATTTTTTGAAAACAAGTGCGAAGATGAGGAGTTAGACATGAGGGTAAAGAATTTTATAAGTTCAACTACTTATTATTTATACCTGCTTTATTTTATTTTTACGCGAGGCTAAAACTTATACCGCTTGTTTAACGACTTCATAACATGCTCATGGCATTTTCACTTGTCAGTGCCCAGTGGTACGTTTATTCCGAATAATTTGGCCCTAAGCAGTTAAATATGTATTGACATTGGATGTGTATTTGAAAATAAATAATAACTCCAAGTCGCGTACCGCCTAGCGCTACAAGTTAGTAAAGGAAGGCAATTACAGGATTATACATTTCCCGTTTTCGTTGCTTGCTCCTAGCAGTTGTGCTAGAGATGATAAATTTCTTCGACGCACCAACAACCCCATTAACAGTATTAGAAAAAACACATCAATAAAGCCGGTTTCAAAAATAACTTACATAGCAAAGGGCACACCATTCAATTATTACAAAAAAAGATCTGGTGAAATATGTGACTCCTGTATTTTCCTGCGTAAATAAACTTACACCATGAGCTGCTAGAAATTCGTAGCTTATTAAAGCTGAAAATTATCTAAGATTTGATGTTTTATTAAATGAGCTCTGCTTGACGTACACGTGCTATCAAAGGTACAAGGGTATTTAGGGGTTCTTCTTATTAATTGAAGTGAGGCTCTGGGCAGAAGGGTTAGGGCTGTGGCCTATGGGAGCCACCATATTCTGGTTCTATACATTATGTGATTGCATTATGCTCCCTTACCGGAGAGGGCACTATGCAAACGCATTAATGTTCAAATTGCGTTCCTCCTGGGACAAAGTAGCTCCATATAATATTTCTAAGACCTCTCGGCTTCTACCCCTGCATGCACCGCGACGACGCCGCCTCTTCGAGAGGAAACTCCAGCAGGGTACTATCGTTAGACTTCAAATTACTCATCGCAAACGTCATCTTAGATCCTGAATTAATCAAAAGTTAACCTACTTAGTGAAGGCCCCAACACTGGATGCAATTTATTTCAAGTACCGTTTCCGCTTTACTATGCCAGTTGAAAAGCGACACGGACTTGTATAAAGTTAGTTAAATGGAACGGTTATTACTCATTAATTCACTTTTATACGTTAATGTCGGCAAGAGCGGAATTTCATATTGGGCTAACAATTTGGTTGAGAGTTGATTGGCGCAAACAGTTGCCATCAAGGTCCTTTTCTTTCGGCATGGGCCACATTTCCTATATGCTAACCAGAGTGTATTTTAATTTTTGGATACACTATTGGAGTGAGCACTTGATTGAAATGGTAATTCCAGGATGAAATAACCTTCTGAGCATGACGGTTTTCTTTATTTGGCATTCAAGGTCACGACGCTTTTGACTTTCGAGTAACGCGGGGACCTCGAACACGGAGAGATTCTAAAATTTGGTAAATTAATTGAAGCTCTTACTACATCAATCTTTATTCAATCTCTTGACGTGTCAACGCGACTAATGCATGCAAATATCACAGCCATTGTTATACTGACCAACTTTTCCATTTCCATTAATCAAAATGTTTTCTTGAATATGAAATGATATAAAATGTGGGGATGTATAAGTATTGATTAATTCATTATTACAGAGTAAAAGTGTTGGACGCAGAGTTTCCATTGAAAAATGTCTATTCTTTGTCGAATTTTTCGGTTTTTTAAACTCGATGTAAATGTCTTGTCTACTTCGGACACACAATTTTAAATTGGCATGTGAAATGTGAAAATGATCGTTTGTTCTGACTTCATCATTATCCTGCCCAAACAAAACAGTAGAGGGAATGAATGACCTGCGCACCGCAGTTCTATAGAACGTTGGGCAGACGACAGTGAGTTCGAGATTCAACGAATTAGAAGAGGAAATTAGTTTTGTGGATTGAATAATAAAACAGACCTCGAGGTTGCAGTACATGCACGATCACATTAAAACTCTACCACCAAAGTAACGCCCAGAAGCCCAGTAGATTTCGTGGCTGGGGATTATCCATGTCAACGTTAAAAGAAATCTGATAGTGTACCGGTTTATCAATTTTACAAAAGGCGTTAACTAGATTTCACACGCCACGTATTAGAAACACAAAGAGTGCAAAGGAAAACTCTAGAATGCTACCTACCTACCAACTTGAACTAATTGGATGGAATAGACCTTTGGGTCTGATTGGTCCGGTGATGACCTTGGCTGCAACTTGCAAGAAATTTCGTTATTACTCCACGTTCATCGCTCATCGATAATTAAACAACCATAGGCGCGTATAACTCATTATTATGTAAAAACATACCCAAACACATTTCGAATGTACAAATCTGGGCTTACGAGTGTTTGGTTAAATTGTCAGATACTTAAGACAATCATGACAGCTATAGAGCTCAGGGTAAATCTAACTACGATATTTAATCACTTTAATTAGAGCTATAAGAAGAGAAAAAATCCACCTCGCTTAAATTATTTTAGACCCAAAAAAAGCTATGTATTTAGATAGTGAAACGTATATTCATTCACGAAGTGCAAAAAGTAAAGAAAGCATATTCTAACCAAAATGTTTTTTCCTGAATTCAGAGACCCGCTCGTTAGCTAGATAATTTGCACCACTTTTTGACAGTGAGAACATATTTTTATTCTATTTATGCGTAAAGTTAAAACCTTAAATTGCCAACAGTGTAAATAAATTCTGCGAATACTCCCACGTCCAAACTAACTACAGACTGGATTCCATGAAAATGCACTGAATTTTTCATAAAAACTAAATGTATTTCTCGTGCATTCCATGGTTGGATTTGATTGCCAATCATCAGCTGTCCGAACGCGTCACCACGCATATCAAAACGATTCCCGGGCCTCGGCTACTGTTCCCAGCGCTTTCACGTCTACGCTCTAAAATAAAATAAAACTCGAGCTTGATTTCGTTACAGAGCGTTTGCCTGATTCTGTCAGCGGCATAGGAAAATCAGTGGCGGAGCCAGGTTTTGCGACATGTTAAGGGGTCTAGGGGGAGGAGGCTTTTTATGGGGGCCTCGTATTTGCGTGCATTTTTGGGGGAAATAGTCACTCATAGGGGCCTCGTAGACTCCAATGAGAAACTTTTTTTTTCAAACTATGGGCATGCATCGGCACTCCGCAGCAGTCGTTTGAGGGGAAGCTCATCCTCGTTGCCACCGGCATGGCTACACCCATGAGGCAAATTTGTCAATAACAAGGTTATTAGCTCATTTCAGCGCTGCAAGCAAAATGGTTCGATTTCGCTAATCCTTTATAATGCTCTTGCATAAGACTATACATTTTCAGCTAGATTGCTTTAAATTTTGTTGCATATTTTACACAATTTACCAAACTACCTTTTGTTCAAAAGAAAATAGCACCAAGGCACTTTTGTTCATTTTAACGTAAAGGAGAACTCAAGGGGAGTTTTTTTTTTAACTCAGGATGACTGAACCGATTTACTCTTGATATTATTACAAAATTTTAAACCTAAATTGTTTTGTTTAGATTTAGGATCTCTGTACACTATAAAGTTTAAAAAATGACAATACATAAATAAATAATGAAACAAACTGACTTGACGTAACCTATTTGTAAATAGAAATATGTTAATGGAGCCCCGAAAATCAAGTGTTCGAATAGATAATATTATGCAATATCATTAATTCTCAGAAGCAGACAAGCACCCCCTCTTGCCTCCCGCACCCCCTCCTGATAACGTATCTGATTTTGTTTGCTCACCTGAACGGCGCTGCGCTCGCCGACGATTCTGCTCGATTCTTGCATTACAGACTAACACAATTGTGACAGCAAGTCGGGCGGAAAGTGCCTGAAACAACATTAGCAACACCATGTTAATTCGAAACTAATGACTACTCTCCAGAAGGACACAAAAAACGGAAACAGAAAGAACAACGGCAACACTCCGAAATCCACTCAAGTGACCAGATTGTTAATGAACCCGAATACAAATCAACGTGCAATTTGTTCAGTTAGATTACAACGTTTTGGATGAAGCCTGTTCGTATTCCGCTGTCGGACGGACGTTGAGAAGTGGTTTGTTTTTGAGGGGGTGGGGGGGGGGGAGGGGCAAGTGAGTGATAGTGAATAACGTGATAATTACAGATGGGATAAAAGTGGAAGTTGGAGAAACATTAAAGCTGCGTGCCTGCGCTCATGGCACATGACTTTTGTACCCCGAGTACAACAAACAAAGCAATGTTTCCACCGTATACAACCAAACAAACACTTGCGCAAATACACGAGCCGTTTTAATGAAGATAAACCTGGCGATATTTCTTTGTTTAGCTCTCTTCTGTCTTTATAATATAAACGTATTGTGCATCTGCATTGTTTAACTGTTGACATTAATACTATTTATATATACACAACTCGCGTTGCTGGATTGCTGTAAAGTAAAGTAATATGCCTATTCCCTTTAGATGAAGAGATGTCTAAAGCTGCAAATAATTCACTCGATTAGAAAGCTCTCTCGTCATTCCATGAATAGTAAGATACTGTCTGGTAATTAGTTGGCTGGTGCAGCGCCGCGATGCCTTTGGAAGCCTGGCGTCGCACGCTACCTGTTGAAACGTCGCCTAGGAGAGATTAATCTAAGTTATCAACGGTTATAAGCACACCTTTCATCGTCAGTATTTCGCTAACAATGTCGCTGGTAGTTATTGAAATGCCACGAGATTCTAGACTACAGATTTACCTGGCTCTTCTATAGTAAATTTTCTTCTGCAATGCTGCGCACGTGAGTCATTATGAAACGGCGCAAGACGCGATTGTCTGAAACACGCTTACGTATTTTCTTGAAAAACGTCGCCAAATTGCTAAATCGCTTAACTAAAATGGAGGCAATATGCCGTTTCGGTGTTTTATATATAGTAAAAGTTTAGGGCGATAAGTTAAACTATGGTAAAACCAGGTCATGGAACATTAAATAACTTGTCGTGTTCCTTTTTCTACTTTCCCAACATATTTGCGGCAATGCCTTTGCGCACCGCATTGTGCTGCAGCTTATTGTTAATATTTGTGAAAGATTCGGTACAGCAATGATTGCAAAATGCTGTTGTTTACGTTGATACCCAAGTTTCTTGATCGTAAACACAAATAAACTACTTTTCAACCACTTTTATGGGGTTTCTCCACTGGCTCCTAAGTGGCAGGTGGTTTTATAGCAATAACATGATGATATTAGTCTCTGTGGGATTATAACCTTGGGTTAAAGGAATGAAAAGAAGAGACTATTTTATTTTTAGATGTACCAATGCTCTCTCTTGCTCAAGAATAAAACTAGTAAATAGCTTTATTCTCTAAGTCTCAGAGAATGCGCGATTCTCATCTTGAAGATATATCATTCGGTTCCAAAGTAAACGAGTGCTATCTGTGTACTCAGTAGTGTGCTTGCTTTTATATTTTCTTCTTTCAATTAGCGTAATACGTCTTGCAGAAAATTGAGCACTTACCCATTAACAGATAGCAGAAGAATCTCGTCTATAATATACCTATATAATGACACACCACGCGCAGTTTTTCTTTGAGCGAATCTCACGGTTCACAGGATAAATCCAATTTTCATTTCATCAATCTCCTAAAGAATGGGCATACCGATGGTATGTGACTATCGTAATAAAGATGCGCGTAAGTTCTGAAGTGGAATGTATAGTGAGTGAATTGAAACACGTGTAAGTGGTAGGGAGGCGGCTGAATGAAATGGGGTTCGGACGCCACACACGGCGTCGTTCGCCCCACGTGATGAGCCGACGCGTACATGCGGGCGTCGCGACGTGCGTGAGAGTGCGTGGGCGTGCGTGCGTTGGGGGGTGTGGGGGAGTTTAACGACGCACGCGTGGATCGCAAACAACAAGTGAAAGCCCATCACGCGAAGACGTGGCGTCAGCCACGAATGCAGATGCTGCTGTATTATTTACAAAACACTTCACCTCTCCCTGACCCCCCCTACCCGCTCTACCCGACCCTTTATTCCCCGCAACACCCACATCCCCTAAAATCATGCAAATTTGTAATGCATCGTGCACGTCTATATACATCAACATCCCGTGTGAAGCGAAGAATGTCTGAAAGTTATTTAAACCAAAACAAAATAATTTCCTGGGAAACTTCAGATGACGGTGCTGATGTAAGGATCTCATTTATTTTGACGTAAGACCAGGATTTCCAATAAGACTTTAACATACACGTGCCATTAGTTTGAAGACGACATCGTTGGAAATTGTTGAAACTTTAAATGCAAAACAACCAGGTATTTCATTTCGTAGAGCGATTCGCGTAAGCAAAAGTGAAGACGGTAGAGCTGTGGCGTAGACAAAGGTTTTAATTAAGTTTTGTTTTGGATCTTAATTTGTTGTCGGATTCTTTGTCGAGTTAAGCAAAACAATTTAGTACCTACTTCTAACTTTTTAGTCATGCCCATTGGAATGCTTGGCGCACTTACGTTACGCGCTTTTGATTCTGTTTGTTGTCATACATTCTTTGTGTTCCCTTTGCGTTTTGGGCTCACATTGCGTCATAAAATAGGCATGTTGTAGGCTGAACGGCGTACGTGGCAATCAGCGCTTACGCCGAGTGCCCTTTGGGAAGGGAAGCCACTGGATGTGAATTATGTAGCAATAACCGTGCCAATTTTGACGCAGTGGAGGTGCCCGTACTAATCAGTATACGCAACGCTATCTCGCAAGGCCTAGCCGAATTAAATACATCTGCTGGCGAGCGTCATATCATTATTTGATGCCATTTTATACGACACGAACGAAAAAATCACTTTCAATACGTAAGAATAGTTTGTCATGTCCAGTTCCGTGCCAAACGCGTCTTCGTTGATTGTTATTTAGACGCGTAACCATGCTATGTGATAACGTGAAACGTTTTGCCATATGGTTTGAAGTATAATTTTAATTTGAACCCTTAACATTATCACAAATCAGTATAATAACTCCTGTTGTGATTTGCTGCAAGGACCTTATTGGAAGGGCTCCCGTATATGGCAGCGTAACTGCAAGTTGTTTTCTTTGTTTGCTGAAATGTTCTTTAATTACACATACACACAATGGTTGCGTTAATGGAATAACTTCTGCAAAACCTGGCTTATAAATATACATAACAATTAGATGAATAGGCTGTGTCATTTGAGATCCAAACCCACTTAGAAGTTACACTGAAATACAATTATGTAGAAACGACATTCATAATCTAATGAAAACAGTTTTCAAGTTGGCCCGGTCGCGCCTCTCAGGAGTCCAAATGCAATTCAAAGTGATAAAGATAATATTATTCAACTGCTACTTTCATTGTGTCTTTTGAATATTATCTTACCCTTAAGTATATCTCTAGAAACAATGCATACTATGATACTATACTTCTTCATTGTCCGTGTATTCGAGCCCTCTTAATTAAAGATATTCTAGAGCAGGAGAAATGTTTTTCGCTGCTAACGTGCTTTGTGAAGCGATTTCAAATACACTTTCATAGATTGGATTGAATTTTCACATGTATAATGAATAGTAATTGATAGAAAAATAATAATTTGTAAGTAGCAATTCTGAACAATTGGCAGGTCATTATTTTCTCGTAAAACGAAAAATAGGGCAGCCGTTTAACGAAAAGTAGTTCTAGAACAGGATTGTTTTGATGGCTCATAAAACAGCAAGAAATGCTATTCTTGCTTCAATGTTGTGCCAGAAAATAAAACGCAGGCTTGTAAAGCAGGGAATGACACCAATTCGATATAATAGCGTCAAGACTTTAAGCTCTAAAGTATTTAAAAATGCTTAGAAATAAACTATTTCGGAAAATAGGCATATTTACAAATATAATGAAATGACACTTCTTCTTTCGATCGTATCGCATTGTAAAAAGTGCATTTTCTTTCTGATTTCAGGATCAAGTTCTTTGAAAACTTCAGTCGCAGTGGTCGTTGCCTCGGTCATCACTCTAGCAATAAGCCGAAGATAGCGATATGGCCCATAATTGGATCCCATTGTTACACTTAAGAGTAATTCGAGATCGATAGAAACGAAGAGAATGTCGAATTGAGACGAATGAAGAGAAAGTGACGTTACGAGAAAAAGCGTTCGAACGTATGTGAGAAATAGTAATTAAAGTTAAAACACATTTTCTATTAAACAATAATGCTGTAGCGATTCGCGTGGAGGAAAGATTCGGAAATGCGCATTTTCAATCAAGTTTATAAAATGTTTGGCTGCGCTCGAATGGATGGGGTCTTTTAATGCTCCTTTGAAAGGCGCTTAGGGTAAGGAGATTTAACACACCCCAGTGATAATGTTATGTATTCGCGTGTGAAGAAGAAGACGTGGAAATCTGCTGAGATTGAAGGAAAAATCGATGACAAGTTCGACTTTCACCACGATCGGAATAATATTTATGTCACATCACTCTATCGATATTCTCAAAACACACACATTAATTATCGACCCTGACAAAAGAATTCATAAATATAGCTTTAACTTTTAATGAAAATGTGTTAATATTAGTAAGAAAATAATTTAACACTTGAAAAAAATGCTTGCCATTTTTGTTAAAAAAAAGCAGCTTTAAAACCAATTGCGTTAAATTCTACTTCGTTGTTCGCCATCCAGTGGGCGATCGTTCTCCACGTTCATTACGTGCTCACACCAGTGGCGCGCAGAACATAATCATTCGGAGTGGACCACGCCTGTAAAAAGTGTGTTTGGTGCACATCCCTTGAGCCAGGGGCCATTTACATTTAAAAATATATGATAATACGAAACTTGAAGATTTAGTCAACCCCCCTTCCTCAAAAAATGGCCATTAGAGGCCGTCAGTCTACTCAAGAGTGCTTTCCTTTGGTGGAATGTACACGCGTCGCTAGAATATCCATCTCGTGCACGCCACTGGGCCGCAGTTGTTGGCGTGGAAACTTTGCGTATTTCCCCTAGCGCGCAGTTGCGTTCGGTGCCCAAACGGGTCGGTCAGCCCTCATTGTGTGAATAATCGCGCCCCGCTTCAAATCCTGCACAAGTGTTACAATCTCTACCGACAATATCCGTTAAACACCGTTCCGCGAGTGCCCGGTGATAAGTTAACTAATTGTGCCAACTATGATTAATGACAGTCCCCCTATGAATGTGGTGTTTGTGTGTAAATAGGGACACTATCCTTTCCCGTGGCTTTCCCCAAGGAACTCACACAAATTAGTTCATTCAAATCGTCTTTTAATGCTGCGTTCTCATCAGCAGCTCACACTATGAGACGATGAAAATGAAGCTGATGATCATTAAATACATTAAATTGTTACGGCACTCAAGCTCTAAAACGAAAGCTAACTGTGAAAGCAAGTTTTAGAAATGTGGTGGTGCCAATTGTGTATCAACCGTTTACCGAAATTTGATTACAGCTTATATTATATCTGTTGTTTTTGTTGTCTTAAAATGCTTGAGGATCAAACATCATGGTTTGAATTTTCGGAGACAAGGTTATATTCGCAGTTTCCTGTGTATGTCAATATTTATATTATCTAACGATCAATTGTTTCGTGGTATTCAAACAAAACGGTGGAGTAAAATTATTTTGAAGTTGTTTAGTATTATAACTTTGGATATTAAGCTATGTGTTAAAATGTATGTATAAATGTTCTAGAATAACCATAATACAATATTTATGACTTATATGGATGGAGATTACCTACTGTTAGATAATAAAATCATGAAAATATTGCCTTTCATTTCATTTATTAAAAAAAAGTGTATCATTAGTTTTTTGGACAGCCTTAATTAACAAGGGCCCAGTTCGGCTATCTTCAAATATATATAAAAAATTAAATATTTACTCTAATCATAGGACGTCTCTTTATATGTAGAGGCAAATTTTTAAATATTGGGTAATCCAAAGTAAGTCGTTTCCTGGTAATATTCTCAGCTCAACACAAAAAATCTCGAAATATTAGAATTAAACGTTTCTAGTTCTGAATTGAAACATCGTCGACTTACTTTAAGAGGAAAATTTCTGTGCAGGTAAAATTATTGCAAGTACTGCACAGGTATGGTGAGAATAAAATAAGAATCTTTTGCCAGTTCTAATTCAGCACAGCGTTTTGAATACAAACTGGTACTTTCTCTTATAAAATTACCAACCAGTTTAAATTCAGTCCGGGCTACAAGTTTCGGCTGCCGAGATGTCATTTTGTGGCGTTGACGGACATTCGGGTCAGCAAAGGAAGCGCTCGCCTGTGTCTAAACGTGGAAACACAAAACTTCAACGACCATGCCTCATCGTTTGTCCATGAATAATGCTAGATGTCAGCTGGCACCAAATAATACCGCCTCTAACGGTAAGCGAATCTCAACGTGGCCAACAGTCTAGCCAAGGTGGCCCCAGAAACACAGAAGTCACATATTGCCGAGCAGAGCCGAATGGTTCCAATTCCATTCACATTTTCCTTTATGATCCCTTGTCATGCAAAAACAAGAGAATGGCGGGGAAACTCTAAACGCCACTTTGTTTGGAAACGAAGCAGTGCATAACATTATAACGCATACTACCATCTATACCATATACGCAAGAAAGAAAGTTAGCATTTTCTTGTAATTTAGACGACTCACGCAAGTTTTAATATCCTAATCAGATTGTATTACTATACACGAGGTTGGAAAGCTTTCCTGACTGCATCTGAATACCTGATGCAGATGTTGGGTCCCTGATTTCCAACTCCCAGGCCGGGCGCGGACTAGGCAACTCCACCCTTGGTCTTCGAACACGATATTAGCGTATAACACTAATACTATACCCCCGACACAGAAACTTTCATTGGAAAGTTATACCTACGTTATTGAGAATTTCGTTTCCCCCTTTTTCTCTACGCTTCAAAGTTGAACTATGGTTAAACTAAGTTTGACATGTCGAATAATTCTGCCTGAAAGAATCAGCATTTCTTCAACTTTCACGTAATCACGACAAGCCCAATGTTTATTGAAATGAGGATGAATTATTTTATAATAATTGGTAATACCTTGGCTTCGAACTTTTAGAGAATTCAAATTTGGGAGAAAACCCTTTCGCTGGATGCCTTTTAGATTTCAGCATGCATAGAGTCGAGCTTGTGGTGGCATGGCGTTTTGATGGACTCTCGTCGAATCGACGAATCGGAAAGAAAAGCAAACGAGAGAAACTTTCGTCACTTATTCCAAGAAAGCGTCCACATCCATGAATCAAAACCGAACTCTTGGCATTGAAGTCCTCACCCCTACGTCGAATTTCATTATATACGCGATAAAATGTGAATATGGTAAGTAGATCAAAAGAGCTGTGCACATCTAGGTGAATTGCTTAACGATTCAAATGACGAGCTTTTTCATACCAAATCAGTGTCAGTGAATTATTATATCCACGCTATTACGCAGTTTCAAAGAACATAATGAAACGCAGAAAGATAGATAATAAACGGAACGATTTTATTTGAATAACGAATTAGATTTTCTTTATTATTTACTTACGTTCGTTATTACGTTCGAAAGATGCCAACTTGAGACTTATAATTATGAAATAAAGTTTTAATTGGCGGGTTTTAATTAACTTGTGAGTAAGGTCAAGTTCAAAACTTATTACATCTCCATGGTGACACGCGATCCGGATTAGATAAACTTGCCAGCAAGTTTTTTGATTTTATTGTCTTGGTTAATTTCCGGTGAAGTCCTCAAAAGGGAAATGAATAAAACACGAGATTCGGGGTCGAATAGCAGACCTACACATCGTGTAAAATACTTGGAAAGTTTTCCCGAAATCTGATCATCTTTTATACTAGAGCGTTTAGATAAGCTTGAATAGTCAGTCGAGACGTAAAAAAGAAAGAGTTTGCTTTTAGTGAGGCAGTTTACTGAAGATTGGATAGTAATATCCGCACGGTCGTGATTACGTCACTTTGCCAACCCTTTTAGTGAAATGCTCTTTTTGTTTTCAGCATCTCCGGAAAATAAACGTGGCATCTTGGTTCTAACTGATAAGCAGGAAATACTTGCTTTATAATTAAAATAGAAAAGATCTCAGGAAATCTAGGCAAGAAAAAGAACATTACAGTTACTTTTCTTGATACTTTTCTTGAAAAATATAGCTACATTGTAAAATGAATGTATAAAATATAATGTTAAATAAATTATATTCATCAAACAAAAGCAGTCTGTAAGCTGGAGCTACACGTAAGGTAGGTACTGTGTGAACGAAAAATTAAGGGTGCCTCCATAGAATTACTCAGCTAAAACATTTCTGAAGCGCTAAAATAATAAGGATAAAAAGCTACAAATAAAAGGTTCAGTAGAAGCTAACGTTTTGTAACAAAAACTATTCAATTAATTAACAATCTTATTCTTCACTGATCGTGTCTACACGTATTCAGCTGCTGCCTGTATGAATAACAATTAGTTAATTGTGAAAAGTAAGTGTCCTCAATTACTAATTGATGAAGCCTCCCATTTTGAAACTTAACGTGGAGTACTTGTCACGTGACTTAGAATGTCTTAGTCTCAAGAAGTACGTCTGAAAGACAAAGGAGCAAAAGTCAAACAGAAGATAACAGGGGTAATAACATGGTAATTAGATCTTTGTTCTCTTATTTCGCGACTTTATTTCTCTCACAAAGAAAGTATAATGTGACTTCACTTTGTCCTATACGTAAACGTAGGTACATCTGAATTGAACGCAGACGTGTGCATGGATCGCTGAGCTTAAAGCTCGAGATGCGCAATCGTCTTGTATTTAATCATTTAGTAATTTCTCGGATAAATTTTTTATTTGCGACAGGCCAGAGGGTGGTGGTGGAATGGACACAGACTTTTGTCTAATCTCTAACCCTGCAGAGATCAGTCAGCCAAGTGTATATTTACTCCAACTCACATAGATAAAGATTTTTATTTTTATTTTTATAATGGTGTTTAACGACGCACTGTATTGACAACTGGCCCTGTGGCACTGGTCTATTGGC
>QKMV01001240.1:0-14992 GCA_003287335.1 Lednia tumana
ATGCGTAACGCGGGGCCTGATGACGTCACGGCAGGCTAGTTTGTTTCGGAGTCGTACAACGCTCCAAAAATCTACTTTGGCGAACAGCTTGTTCGGTGAACAGTAGTTCGGAGGATAGTTCGAAAGAAGTTTGGACATTGTACAACCGGCCCTAAATAGAAATTGTCAACATTTTCGAAGCCCAAAGCGTGCGCTTGGCCGTAGATTTCAGAAAAGTACATTGATAGACAATTAATGAGATGCCTACGAGAATAAGCACTATACTTAGTTTATAATATTAGTTAACGAAACAGATTTCTCTGCGCGTTACTGAATCTGTCAAGCAGCCATGCTTTTGCCCTGGTGTTAAGCTTAGGGTATTTACTTAAACATTTTAAATGGATTAGCAAGAGTTCAATATTTTGGAGACCATCACTGATAGCTATGTATGGTCTTATTTATTAACCCTTTTACTGCTACGAGCGCGTTTACCTGATTCCAATATCGCACGTTCTTGAATTCATTCAAAGGATCAGATTTGATCTGAGATTTTGAACTTGCAC
This sequence comes from Lednia tumana, assembly GCA_003287335.1. Classification (NCBI taxonomy): domain Eukaryota; kingdom Metazoa; phylum Arthropoda; class Insecta; order Plecoptera; family Nemouridae; genus Lednia; species Lednia tumana. The sequence continues at coordinate 543 of QKMV01001240.1, forward strand.
GTATTCTGGTAGTGAAGACTTCGACTATAATCTGTACAAATAATGATCGGATAGACAGCTGATAGTGACATTTCAATCAGTTTTCAAAGCAACATTGATGTTTTTACTAAATATACCCAGCCCAGCCGGCTATTCGAGCCAGTAGAAAATCAGCAGTGAGGAAACTTTAAATAAATGTTAAAACACGGTTGAGTTGGAGAGGCGTTGACGCCACGTGTTTCAACCATCTCTAATTTGTCGTGCAAATACTAGGGCACTGCTCCGGCCCGCACACCTGTGCCTTTTGGTAACCCAGGTGATTGGTGTTTGTCCTCAGGAGCAAATATCTTTGCTGCGCGACCGACTTTACCGAACTCTTGGCCACCTCCCCGCATACCCTCAACAGCAACAGCAGCATCAACAGCAGCAACAGCCGGCATCTCGATCCCAGGCTAGAGCAGCCCGGCAATCGACGAACCTGTACCCGGATCAGGTAAGCGTTCGGTAGCCAGTACAGTTTTGACAGGATAACTGGAGGGATGTGCAAAGTTTTTGTTTTCAAACCGAAGCGGACTTCTAACCAAGGTAAAATTTCAAACTCGAAATGAAGCATTCTTGAAAATATAAGAAAATTGAATGTTGCTGCTGCTGGAAGAGGCCGGTGGGAAGAAAATTGTTCAGATCAATGCTTCTTGCATGTCACGCCATGCTAAAGTATAGGCACTTAAGTCGATTTTGGTTGAGGGAATCTTTCCTCTTAGTACATTTTCGTTTCTTTTAAATTTCCCATCAACGCGACCCTCCTGAAACCTCTAACGGCCCTCGTGTAGATCGCAAGCCACAACCCACCAGTTGAAAACTGTCAGCTCTTTACAGTTCACATTCAACGGACTCCGGACGCGAGACCACAATTCCAAAAAAGTCAAACAAAAAAATCATTTTATCCCGAGTGCCTGCGGCGGGCGGTTGTGCAAAACATCTTTCGGATCTCTGTCAGAAAAGGTGACTCTGACATGCTCTGACATATGATTATGAAGTATGCAGTGAAATGACACAAACTTTCAACTCCCGCTACAAGCTCTTGGTCACTTTTGAGTATTTTAACGCCCACCGCTAAAGATATTTCTAGGTCCATTTCTGTTCGGGAGAGAGGCTGGAGGGTGTGAAGTTCGTGCGACAGCTTCAATCCCCTTGCAATCCACCTCTCGACAGTATGGATTAGTGGAGGAATCCCATGCTGTCCGAGTTGAACCGTCCTTCGGAAGGGACGTTAAGCGGTGGTCCCCTTGGTGCTTTCCGACAGAAGTAGGCTACGTGCCGGCACCGGGTTTCCCCTCTTCTCTGTTAGGTTCATCATCACCCCCGCTACAAGTCAGTCCCGCCTGGGAATTCACCCTACATCAGTCCCGCCTGGGAATTCACCGACGCCAATAAACCAGTGCCACAGGGCCAGTTGTCAATACAGTGCGTCGTTAAACACCACTATAAAATTTAAAAAAAAAGGTATTTCTCATGATAAACGTGACTAACGCAACGACCATGTTTTTCCACGGGATCCAGAGCCGCGCGAGCGTGCAGTCGAGCTTCAGCTCCGGCTACGGCCAGCCAGCCGTTGCAACGGGCTACGGTCAGCCAGCCGTCGCAACGGGCTACGGACAGACGCCTGCGCCGACGTTCCCCCCGGCAGCGGTGCCCAACTTCACACCGGTGCAGCCGCCGCCCGCCGGCGCCAGTCCCGCCAGCACGCAGGGTAAGCATGCCTCGCAGTGCAATCGGGGGCTACAGTGGCCAGACAAGGGCAGCACTGGCGTAGCGTAAATTCCCAGGGCCCCCCCGCAAGATTCATCTGTGGGCCCCCCTCCCCAAAAAATACCTCATGACATTGCGGAAGTTGCAAAATATCAAAAATAATGGCACTACTCTAAAAGTGCATTTTTTTTCTTTCTACTAACATTAAGAGAGGCGATGATTTCTCGTATTTTTCCTGGCGAATTCGTCGATTGTTGCATCAGTTGAGGGTTTTCGAGCTTGCTCGCATTCAATGCTTAAAATGGAAAGTCCCTTCAAACGTTAGATTGTGACATGCTACTCGTTAGATAAGTCTTTGTTAGTTTAATAAATTTTTATAATTTAAAAGCTTATTTAATATTAGCTTAACTCAGCTTGACCGGTGAGCCTTGCGCCTTGCGGGGGCAGCTAGGGTCACTGGACAAGAGCTTTTTTTCCATAGTCAATTGCAGGGCCAAGTGCATTAGTTTTCGTATCTTCGAACAACCCTAGATTCAAGATTGCAGTGAAAACTGGAGGCTGGAGGGTGCACGCCGAAGTGGAGGTCACAGTGAAGTATTTTGGAGTTGAAAATTTTCAAATTTGTACAAAAGAGTACATTATTTGTTTTTGTTTGTTTGCCCCTTCAAAACAATCGTACATGAGCACAGATAAACATTAGTTTACACATTGCGTAGGCAAGCTTTAGTGGGGCGATTAAGTATCGAGTAGGCGTACGCAACACATCTGAACTCATTGTGCGTTTTTAAAATCTGTTTAATGATCCGACAAAATTAGTGTTTTTCGACTTTTTGAAACTATTTGCCTGCCTTTTTGGCAGTTTATTGGGTCCTCAACATCCGAGCAAGAAAAAATGACTAGCCATAGTCGTTAAGTAGCTGACAGACAAGCCTAATATAGGTCAACGCGTCCGTACGAGACGAGAGCCAACGCCGCAGTGTTGTGACGTTCAATTGTCTTGTGACTTTATTCAGGCTCTTTCCGATCGTATCAACCACGAGAACGCAATTCCTTCGATAACAGCTGGAATTCTGCTGCAAGTCAGTCACCGTCATGGAGTGAGTTTAACACGGAACGTATGGCACGCCGTGATCTTCGTTGTTGTCGCTCGTTTCGGTTTAGCCATTCTTGCGTAGATTCAGAATTTAGACTTTACATTAGATGTAGTATGTACGAGACCTACTCGATTGTTATTTTTGGTTTACGTCTAGCTAATCATGTATTGTTGAAGGTACATCACATTGTAGCCATTGAGTTTCATATCTGTGTTTCAGTGCACTCTGTAAGGCTTGTGCATCACAACTTTTTTTTTCCCTGTCGCTGGTAGGGCAACGGCTTCTTCATTTTGCGTTGCATCTGTATTCTTCATAGTGATCAATGAACATACATCTGCCCGTGATAGACAATATCCTACTGGGACCTCAATATTGGCTTCAAATTTGTACTCATTACATGAAATCATGAATTATCGCATTTGTACGCTCTATTCACTAGGAGAGCATGCTTTTCCACCGGGGGCACTAGTGCAGTTAACACAGTAAGGTATGGCTAGAGAGCCTATTTTGTGGGTGTAATGCAGAATGCTCTCTCACAGTATACACTGTACCTCATTGGTTCTTATACATACCATGATGTATGGCCTGATGTATGTTTTTGTTATTTATTCAATCTGCATGCTGTACTGGCTCTCATAAACGTGGCAAAGTGCCTACTTTCAAAAGTAATACTCTCCTATGGACTATTTTGTGTGACTATTTATGCTATGGTTCCTACTAATTAGCAGTTTCTAGCATGTTTTTTCTGAATAAATAAGATTCTTCGTAGTGAGTAGGCATTCTCGTATGTAGTACATAGTATGTTACTTTGTTTGGATAGTGAATTTTATATTCTTCATTGTCAACCTATTGTAAGCTTTCAGAGCTGCTATAAATGTAAATCATTTACTTGCGGTAATTGCCCTGATTTATACATGAAAAATTTTACTGACAAACTTGTTCCAAGGGGACCTTTTTGGGCAAGTTGGCTTGTCCTTCGTGATTTCGTACCAAAAAATATTAAAATTGAAAAAGATTAAAATAATTATTACAACCTAGGTTCAATGCTAATAAAAGCATTCAGAAAAGCATAAGAAAAGATAAGCATTCAACCCAGTTTGTTAACAGTTCTTTTAAAAACTAGCACAAATAAACAAAACTAGAAACAAATCTAAAGAATTTTGAACGAGATTTTTCTTTTAGTTTTCTCTACTGTTTCCAAAAGGTCGTCTTTGTACAATTTGTCCACGAAGTATTTGGTTAATTGGTGGTTTCCAGAGCCTGATTTCGATAGTTTAATGTGTTCATCGGTTTTGCTCTGTTGATTTGCTCATTTGATATTATATCAATACGCTGACATAAACAGAGAAAACCTAGTGAACACCTTGAACAATCAAGTATTTCATTTTTAAACGGGGCATTACCGCATTTAAATGATGAACCGTCAATTAAATGTTTAAGACTCATGTCTTCCAACTAATTTCAGCACTAGTTTTTATAAAAACTGTTAATAACTGGGTGAAACTTGCCCAGATGTAGCTTTCAGCAATATTAGCGAAACGTTGGCAGTTTGTTTGTTAGAAGTTTTCAGCAGTTTAACCCAGCTATTAACAGTTTTTTTAATAACCGTCAACCTTGTTGTAAACGTTTTGCCCGTCTTCAGGTGGTACGGCAGTGACGTCGCGCGGGAAGTATGTTGTGGATCCGTCGGTTCAAAATAGCTCCGCGTACGGCAGCTCATTTGCGCCGTCGCCTTTCGCCTCCCCGCAGGCCGCAATGTTTGCGCCTGCTGCGCCAGTGCCCACCATGTTCACGCCTGCCGCGCCCATATCCGCCCAGCCCTCCCAGGGGTACAACCATGCCACGCAACAGGCCGCATTCCAGCCCAACAGCTTCGCACAGGAGCCGTTCCCCAGCGGTAAGCCGCGCGAGATTCTAGGCACTAGTGCAGTCCTCGAAAAGTCCACTCGCAAACGCGCAAATTGAGGGTGAAAATTTGATGCTTGCGGTTAAACAAAATCCACCCAAGAGTTGTAAAAAAAATTAAGCAATACATACCTACTTGTGAAAACTATTATTTTGATATCATAACTAGTTACAAAAACCGAGAATAATTTTAAATGAAGCTTTGTAATGAAGCCGATGAAGCTTTCAGCAAGGTTAGCGAAACGTTGGCAGTTTATTTGTTAGAAGTTTTCAGCAGTTTAACCCAGTTATTAACAGTTTTTTTAAAAACTAAAGTGCTGAAATTAGTCAAGAGACATCAGTCTTAAAAAATTAATAATTTACAAATAACTATTGTGAGCAAATTCATTAGCTATCAGGGAAAATCCGTTATTATTGGCACATCACATTCCACGTTTAGAAAATAAAATGTCCACTTTAAAATCACAAGGGAATGAAATCAGGTAAATTTTTATGCAAACTTAAAAAAGACCTACATGCATTTTGGTGTGGCCCTGTCCTTGTAAATGGGCATGCAATAGTATTAGGTACCTACAGCAATTAATTTAGAAACAAATGTGAAAAAAGTACATTTAAAAAAAGTTAACACAAGAAACGCGGACTTTTTATTATTACTACGTAGGGAGTACAAATCTCCATTTGCAAGTTGGTGTAGTCAAGAATTTTCGAGGGCTGCACTAGCGCGGTATACATTTTACGTAAGCGAGAACCAATCACATCGCTTCACTCCACCGCTAACGCACTTTTGAGGGCAGAGATGTTATGGCCAGAAAAAATGGCAATTGCCGAGACGGATTCCGCTGGCTTGTAGATTACAGCCAAGTTGTTCGAGACGGTGCATTTAAAAAATAAAGCTTGCATTTACATTTACGGTTACCAATTAGTACCTTTTGATATGGCGTTAAATCTAAAAAAATGTAACACTCTGTCTGTTTGCAGAAACGTCGAGAGGTTCTGGTAGCGGAACGCCGCAGCCAGCTATTGCCGCGGGCAACGCCCCTCCCGGGTGGAACGACCCTCCGATGGTGAAGAATGCTGCCCGGAACCAGGTAACTAAGCAACGACGCTTTCACTTCATTCCATCTCGCAGCCGTCTCAAGGGGCTTTCTCTGATGCTCTTAGAATCAATTTCAATGTTAAAGATGAGATTTTTTAGTCAATACCTACTGCCACTGATCAATATTGCTGGTTATAGATTAGATTTCTTAGTACAGTTAATCAATTCAATTTACTTAGTGGATAATATGGATGTAGAGCGCCAAATGGCTGGAATACCATGCACTTGGATTTGAGGAAAAAGGTGCCTCTTATCAACAGATGAAACTTGCAAAAGCACAGAAAATCTCTGCGCTTGGTGAAGGCATTTGCCGAAACGCCACACATCAATTTTTCTCTGATTTAACAAATTTGTTCTGTTGGTAAAGTTCCACTTCCTTTCTTCTCCAATCCAATCACATAGTAGTGTTTAATAGTTTTTAGCACAGTTTGTGATTCAGTGTTCCCTTACACTTTTGTTAACCAAAAAAAAACTGAGGTTGCTAAAACGTCCCTACTATTGAGTTTTGTACTAGTTTTGTAAACTATGGAGTCTACTTCATCAGGGGCTAATCTTAGTCACGTGTAATCTTTACGTAAATATTCTGCTCGTAATCACGATTCATTCCTCAAAAAACTGATTATAAGCTGGGTTTGAATACTAAGAAAGCCACCAATACTTCCTGATATTTCGTAAAGTGTGCTCGTTACTTCTTCAGGGGTATAACGCTTCTTTCTTAGCTTATAAACTCAGCTTAGAATCAGTTTTTTTGAAAGCTAGTGCAAAGGTTAAAAGATCGACTTGAGGCTAAATAATTTTATAATGAATCATTCTTCTTTTCCTAGCTTGCATATTATCCCACGGAAATGGTAAGAAATTTCGCGCCTATCTGCTTTCGCCTTTTTAGTTTTTATAACGCATCTCATACTGGAACCATTCTTAAATTAGTAATTACGATTCTTCACGCTTCAAAAATCACGCCTTCCCGCGCCAACCTTTCTTCCTCGCGTTGCCCAAATATGTTCATTTCCTTTCACTTATTCCGTTGCCAATCGACCAGGATGATTCATTTTCTGGTGGTGGTGCTCCTTAGTTGGTATCAGGCGGGCAGGCTGATAACACCGAAATGTCTGCGAGGCACGCTGGCACTCGAAAGTGGCAGAGCATGATCAATCACGCTCACGACGTACAGGTGACGAGATCGCTTGCAATCCCATGTGATTTCCTCGCCCTCCTTTCCGTTACTCGCTGGGGATGGGCGAAATGAATCGACCAATAGACCTATTCCAGCCAAGGAAAGAATACGAGATAAACTTACTGAGAAAAGCCACTTGGGTTGTTGTTTCCCTATCCTGCCTGGGTTCAATGCCAAAGCCAACTTGTATCAAATACCCAACTTTGTATCGAATTGGCTTCAGGCATTTAACCCAGGCAGGATAGGGCAATCACAACCCAAGTGGCTTTTCTTAGTAGGTAGATCTAGTATTATTTTCTTAGCTGGAATAGGTCTATCAATCCACTTTAACGGATCAATCGATTTTTTACGAGCAAATTAAGATGCGTTCTATGAAGCAGTTATTTTTATACGATTCTTTTTTTTGCCTCTGATGGCTAAATGGGTCGTCGTTCACTCCTTTTCTTGTTTTGTGATTGATCACCTAGTTCAAATTTCATCCGATCTCTTGATAAATCAGTTCAAACTTTCAAGCACTCCAAATGATTGTCTTTTATATCGATTCACACCTTACAATTCAGCGATTAAAAATTATACCACAAAGATTCAAACCGATTCCATCGTTAATTTAACGTAGAATGTTCCCCATCCCTATTCCTCGCTAGCAGCCCTCGTTTACGAATAACTCGTAACTTTTTCCTACCCTAGCTAACATGTCGTGAACTTCCGGAATTGGTTTTATCAGTTTTTTTGTTTGCTTTTGGGTTTTAAGAACGTGGCTGATCTTTGTCCATGATATTTTAGAGGTTTGATCCGAATGATTTTGCCTCTTGCTCCGTTTTCATTACTCTCTTTTCATAACCCAACGAAACTTTCTCATAAATCAGTAATCCTGATCCTGATCAGCGCTGATGAGTTGACAACATTTTGAGTTTGAGTTTTGACTTTGAGTTTTTGATTTTGAGTCCATGTCTTTGCTCTACCATCTTCCAGGTGGCCGAATATTGGATCTTGGTTTTAGGCAATTTTTTCCTACCAAATAAAATATCTGCATTTAATTTTTATTTACTACGTACTAGGGTGACTGGTAGCACTGGTTGCCGGCACTTAGGTTTCGTTTAGTTTTTTTTTATTTTTCATGTGAAAGTCTGTTTCTAAACTTCTTTGTGGTTTCCCTTTTCCAACTGTTCTAAATAATAGTTTAAAAAATCTAAGACACATGATGCCTGGCCATTCTCTTTTTTCTGTCACTGTCTTGGCTAAATTTTCCTGTGATTGTTTCAGCCGAAAACCGACTACGTACCGCAAAGCCCAATCACCCACCCGCTTTACGCTGGTGCTGTTCCTGAACAATCGTACGCCGGCAACGTAAGTTCTCTTTTCGGTGGTTTCTTTGGTTAATTTGTTTTTTTTCTCTGCAGAAATCTTACAAATTTGTACAATTTTTAACAATTTTTTTACTGAAATCGATTTCACCGAGAAAAAAGGATCAATCTGGGGCGAAGTGAACAGTACAAAGCCAGGAAATGTTGTAGCTTAGCACCCAATTTCACGTCAGAAAGTTTTTAAAATGTCAAAATGCATGGTTAGCCGGTTCTAAATGTTTTTGAGATTCATATCTCCTGACTAATTTCAGCACTATAGTTTTTAAAAAAACTGTTAATAACTGGGTTAAACTGCTAAAAACTTAACTGACACTAAACGGGTTTAGTGTCAGTTAAGTTTTCGGCAGTTTAACCCAGTTAATAACAGTTTTTTTAAAAAGGTTCTAAATGTGTTTTTTTTTATCACGAAACTGAAACCAGAAAAATTATAACGTAAGAAGTACAAAACCCAACATTTCAAATGGTTTCCGTTCCCGAACTCAAATACGGAATACCTAATCACTGCTACCGTCATCCTACGAAAGGCGCTAATAACTCGAACCGTGAACGCAGATGCCGGGAGCCCCCGGAGCGTACAACGGCACGCAGACCTACGACCACCAGGCCGGCCAACAGTTCGCCGCGTCCCAGCCGCAGCAGAACTACCAACCTCCGCCACAACAAAACTACCAACAACCCTTGCAACAACAAACCTACCAACCCTCACAGCAGCAAGGCTACCAACAGCAGGGCTACCAAGCCACGCAGCAGCAGAGTTACCAACCACCGGCGCCCGTGGCCAAGGTGGCCGAGCCGCCAAAGCCGAAGGAGCCGATCCCCGAGGAACACATGTACTTGCAGACGGTGTTCGATGAGCTGCAGACACGGTGCTCGTGCGCCGCAAACAACGCCGTGAGTTGAGGACAGATACTAAGGCTGTGACAGATTTCTCCGTTTTGTTTGCTATTTCTTCGGGGCGGTTTGTCAGTGGTCCGCTCAGAACTTGACAAGCTGAGCTGCGTTTAATTACTGGCCTCATGACCGGTCCTGGCGTGGGCGTGGTGAGCCACTAGTTAAACGGCGTAGCCCGGTGCTATTTCGCGCCTAAGCGGCCAAGGCGCGCACGCTTCAAATTTAACAATGGACCTGGACGTGAAGTTAAATATTAAATTAAATACACCCTCCTGGAACCTCGATGGGGTTACCCAAACCATCGCAAACGAAACTAACAAATTCGACATGCGCCGTTCTCGTGGTTGACGCTGGTTTCTCTTTGTGCACCAATTCCCTTCGAATATCCCCACCAAAATTGACGCCATGACAGGCCGATCTACGGAGGTCCAATTTCGAAATGAGGCCAATGAAGAACGGCTGATCTGCCTGAACTCGGCCCAACTCCTCCCAGTTTCCTCCAACTAAACGGCTAGGCCGAAGGCCGGACTTCTAATTAAACGCAGCTCAGTTATCAAAAAATTCGGGCACCAAATTAGCTTTGGGCAGGGCAATAACAAGTCAACAAATCGTTGCTTCCCTCAACGGGCTGCTAACAAACTAGCCTTTAAGGCCTGTTCTCCAGAGACCTACGGGCTAACATTTTTAGTTTATTGATCCGGATGGCTAGTCTGGAAAGTTTTCGATGACGGAAGTCATTCAAGAATAGCACCCCCGACACGTTTGATTACATCTGAGAACCTAACAGTTGGCTCCCTGGCTTTTGTAAGCTTTGAAATCTAAGCGGCACCATCTGCTTTGTTTCTGTTTAAATGCTCCTATATTTATCGACCGAGCAAGCAATTTCACAGTCTTCGTAATTGACTTAATTGCGTCGGGTAAAAATCATCGCAAATCGGATGCCCCTGCCAGCCATCTGATAGATTTAACACGACATCTGCCATAATGCATCAAGAAGTTGTGTTATGATGATTTTAATTCGATTTAACTAGTAATAATGAGTCAAGCGATGATTGCATTGAAAGCTAAGAGGCTGGTGGAGATAATATTTCCAAGGCAAGATTTCTTAGTGTTAATTTATGTGTCGTATTGGTATTACATCCACAGCCTTCTAATGTTTTTTCTCTTACTAACTTTCCCAGCCTGCCAAATTTAAATTTAGAAACATTTGAATCGTAAATCCCCGTACATCGTCTTTCAATATCAACAATTTTTGATTAAAATCATCTGGACATTTAAATATCAAATACTGCCCACCATGTTGCCGTCTCTGTTTACCTGCGGTGGCGCTCCTAGCGGCAAACACAAAATATATCAAACTCTAAATTTTGTTTAAATTGGACAGGCTGGGAAAGTGAGCCCGAGCGGTTAGGATGCTGAGATTACTTATCCAGCATGGGTACTGTACTGTCTTTGGCCTCAAATTTTATGTGAAGTGGTGGAGATGCCCATCGGAAAGTAATGTGACCGGAAAGGGTAAAAGCATCGAAGCATGCAAAGTTAACATTGGTAAATATTCGTTTCGCTTCAAAAAATTTTCCCTGGTCTGACGCTCATGCCCCGGTCTCCAGATTTCACGTCCAACTCTCTATAGACCGCTGGGCTATCCAGATATGATATCTCTGAGAGAAATGAGCAAATATCATTTGTATATTCCCACAGAGTAATAAACCAAGAGGCCAGAAGGTCTCTTTGCTTTAACGTTCACCATCAGCGTGATTTAACGATTTTTTCCAATTGCAGCAATCGAAAAGGAAACTAGACGACGTATCACGGAAGCTTGAAATGCTGTACGACTCGTTACGAGACTCAAAGGTAATTCCCAAATACCTACCTACCGAGACATAGTGCCGTTCCCAATGTTTGTATTGATTTTATTAGTCCAGTCAATAATCGAGAAATGATGGTGTAGTTTACATGGCTTTATAAAAAGCTTTTTCAGAGTCAAAATATTAGTGGACAATAACGAATCACCGTCATAATAAATAATGCTTAGTACTTTCTGGGACATCAAAAATCAATTTTTTTGATGCATTGGAAAAATATTTCACTTCAAAAGTAGTTTTTTTTATTATTATTATTGTTAGCAGACCTGCTCAACAAAAAAGCTATCCACAATAGAAAAACTACACTTGTACATAAGAAAACTCAAGTAAAGCTTGAAATGTTGCATCAACAGAATCTAAAAAAAATGATAATGTACCTAGTGCTTAAAAAAAACAATTTTAAAAACAATTTTTTCGATTGTGGCAAGCGACGTTGATTGATCGTTTCTAGGCCATGATCGATTAATCCATCCATTGACACCCCTAAACTTAACACCCCTTTTCGCTTGGGATCTGTACAACGGCTGTACGGAAACGTACGATGACGCGCGACGACTGACGAGTGTTTTTATGCGCAGCTGTCGGGCAGCACGCTGCAGGGCCTGCACCAGATGGTGCAGCTCGTGCAGATCGGCGACTACACACACGGGCTCGAGCTGCACACGCAGTTGGTCTCGGGGCCGGACTTTGCGCAGATCGCCAGCTTTATGCCCGGACTCAAAGTGCTGCTGCAGTCGGCTCTGCAGCTTGGGGTCTACCTTCAGTAGGGAAGACCGGGCCAAGCTCGGGATAACCTTCCGGAGGGGAGACCAGGCTAAGCCCGGGGCAAACTTTAGTAGGTCCGGATCGGGCTAAACCCGGGGGAACCTTCATCCACAAAAGTTTGAGCTACCGTCAATGGGAGAGGCCAGTCAAATCTAGTGGAGTATGTCATTGGCGGGAAAAATCAATGAGGAACAAGATGATCCTTGTGTGAAACGGCAGACAGCCAGAAGAAACACAGTAAAACTGGTGGAAAGAAACAACGAAAAACTTGTTCTTTTTGTCGGTAGATAGTTTTAGAAAAGCTTTGATGGGGCGGCTAAATAAGCTACATTGACGTTTCGAGTACAGTTTCGTGATGTAGGATTGGTGTTGAACGGACTTGGTAGTTAACGTACCTATGGTAGTACCAGTTTTCAATCCTAAAGGGCTTTTCTAGTAGATAGGTACCACTTGATAAATATTCAAGGGTACAAGATAATAATATTCTTTATTCTTTTCTGCAGTCATGTGCTATGTTGAAAATCTTTGAAGTGCTGCTTGTGAACTTCAAGTATGCATGTGTGGTCAAATTATTTTAAAATTTTCTTATTTGGAGTTTGCATTCAAAGGGTATTTAGTATTTACCTGCTTAAGTCAGCATTTTCCAACAAAAAAACCGAAGTCTTGGCTATTGGTCATATTTTCTTCGAGGTCGGTACTCGAATCAAACATTGAAATCGCATCTACATTATCAAACCAACATCTCGATCAACAGTAGTACCCAACAGCCCATGCCGGTTTAGTTAATCTGTAAAAGATCTGTGACTACAGCAGTAGCTGAAACGAGCTATATCGTCCCAAAGTGACTGCTTGACACAAATATGATTTTGTGGCATTTTAACACCCCTAAGCCAGTACTTTATATCAATCAGTTAATGACAGTGGCAGTAGATTAGGAAAAGAAGGGAACGTTTTCTCAACATTCAACCACAAATGGTTCCGGCTCTTACTTCAAATAATATTAACACTGATTTTGTGGGTTTCCAGTCTAATTTTGTTAATTCGATTCTAGCGGCTTATGAAAGTTTCTTGTTACCTTGTTCTAGAAACGAACTAGTTTATAAAAACGTAAAAAGGATTGTCGATTAATGATTGATGGTCTCTTGCGGCTTTCTGTGCAGTTCAAATAGGATATTATTTAGCTTCATTCTCCGCAATATAGCTTGGCATGTAAGAAAGAAATAGGAATGCAACTTTTTGGTTGATATTTATTTTATAGATGGGCATGTTTAGAATTATCTTGTTACTTACCTACATCAAATTTAAACTGTAGCCTATATTTGCCAAAATTGTACGTAACGTAGGCACGGGCAACTTACTAATTAAATTAAGTATGTAACAAGAGTTAGCAAATGAAAAAATAAAAGATGGGACGATTAAAAATTTCCTTTGTTACTTACGATCTCAATCTCGTTGACATGCTCCACTCCAATTCCACACATCCTTTTGTAACGGACAGGACGACAATACGCAATTCTCCTCTGATAATTTTGTTTCTTTGTGGAGTTCTTCTAAAAATAAGAAAGAAGACACTTTTTATTAATTTTTTAAGACTCATGTCTCCTGACTAATTTCAGCACTATAGTTTTTAAAAAAACTGTTGAAAACTTCTAACAAATAAACTGCCTTTTTAAGAGTAAAGTAAGGCAGTTTATTTGTTAGAAGTTTTCAGCAGCTTAACCCAATTATTAACAGTTCTTTTAAAGACACTTTTTACTATTACATTCCACAACATGTCTATTAAGCAAGGGTGTGCAGTGGGTTTTGAGACAAGATAGGCAGTATTCAGGCTATCAGACAGTAGAGGTAGTAAGGCTTCAAAATAGGGGGGTTGGGGTTCAAGGTTATTTTTGGAGTAAATCTACGCATTTGAGGCAAAATACGAGCCTGGGGAGAGCGAATTTATAAATACCGTTCAACAGGTGTCATTTTGTTAAGTTTAGTGTACATTTAAAGTGTGTTTCTTAGGAAGTTTATAAAAAATTTCCCAAAGAGCCAAGCTGCCCACAAAAGTAACAAACCACATTCCAAAGTGAAAAATAATTTAGAAAAAAGCTGCTACAAAAGTGCCATGAAACACCCCAACCAGCACCATAGCGAGGTGTCACAGCTACATTTAGTTACTTCCTCGTTCCTGTACTCACCATATTTATCATTTGAATGTCAAGTCTAGTCACTTCTCCTGCTTGTCGAACTCATTAGTTACGCTCGAATGAAATTCCGGAAGCTCTTCAAGTTCACACAAAACTTTTTTTTTAACTGATAAAAGGGCCAGAATAGGCAGGGGTAGCTACCCGTATCGCTTGAACATAGGATTTAATTCGCTTTAGGGCCGAAAAGGAGCGTTCCACGGACGCTGTCGTGCAAGGGATAGGTAAAAACATATGTGCGCCAACTTGTACATCTCTGGCATTCCCTTATGCAGACAGTCCGAACAGTTCCACGGACGCTGTCGTGCAAGGGATAGGTAAAAACATATGTGCGCCAACTTGTACATCTCTGGCATTCCCTTATGCAGACAGTCCGAAC
>QKMV01001241.1:0-16946 GCA_003287335.1 Lednia tumana
GGGGGGGGGGGGGGGGGGGGGGGGGGGGGGGGGGGGGGGGGCAAAAACTTCTTTTTGCATGAGACAAAGGTAGAGGCTGAGTATCATATTGCGATATCGGTGGACTTAGCGTAGTCGATTTAGCATAACATGATTCAGCGCCACCCCATGGATATAGGAGCCAAGTTTTACGTTGTACCATTTTGGGCAGCGAGTTTCGCAGCCAGCCCGTGACGTCATTTTTAGGCACAAGCTGTGGCGTATTTATGTCCATCTCCTTTGATCGCACTCGAGTGACAAGGAAAGCACATCGTAAACGCCGAAGCGTTTAACCCGATCCCTTCGGCCAGATTTCGGACTGGCCGGTGGTGGCCATCGTAGACGGCCATCGTAACTGCTTGTATTTCCTCCCTCGCCGGTGCACAACATCAGTATTCGTCGAACGTGGTCGAACAATCAGCCGTATTCGTGTCTTTGATCCGGTATGTCTGTGCATTTCATGACAACATTTCTAATAGCTCCCGCCAAATGTTACCATAGAGTAGCTAGATAATTTACTTGAACTGTGAACTTCTTGCCTCCCATTACCCTTGGAAATATTAATTATTCAAAATCTCAGACCCCCCATTTATAAACTTTCGCCCCGACACTAACAAAAAAACCGCCGGCCGCCACTGTATATTATATATATATATAGTAACCTTGTGCTGCAAATATATGCTGGGGCGTATATATAGCTTGCGTTTACTTTTCATATTCCATCCATCGTTTACAGTGCGATTGCTGTTACGCACTTTCCCAGCCAATCTGCAAGCATCGCATAAATTTCTGACGGCGACAGGGTATATTATCTCGAGGCTCTCGACGCTAAAACCGCGTTGCTCGTAGGCCGTAGGTAAGCGTGTTGGGTGACGTGGGTTAGTGGGTTGCCACCCGCTACTTCTGCTCACGCCCAAGACCTCATCTCGCATTTGACCTGCTTCGGGTACTGGGTAGATACCTACAGCATACATATACCTACATCTAGTACCTACATATTATTTTATTCATATCACATCATTACGATATCACACTCGACTTTCGAGCAAGTCTTTGCTGTATGTTTCTCTAGTCAAGTGAATGTGACAGCATTATATTGTGTTTCGTTTTCATTTCAAAGTCGTCTCTGACCTCTTTCCTCTCTCTCTATCTCTGCGTGTGTGAGTGTGAGTGTGAGTGTGAGTGTGAGCGTGAGCGTGAGCTTGTGCGTGTGCGTGTGTGTGTGTGTGTGAGTATGAGTATGAGTATGAGTATGAGTATGTGGAAACTTGTGACTGCAAACAGAGAGGTATTCGATTTTTAAGACATCTGCCCAGGCAAGATATTTTGTATCCGCCTTTGTTGGTCATGCCAGTATGCAGATAACATCATCAGTCATAACATTGTTGACTTTTTCTTTTATCATTGGCATTTACGTAATAAACCGTTGGGGTGTGGCGGCCCGGTCCGACTCGCGTTCTGTCACCAATGCATTGAGCTAGCTCACCTTGCTCACCGCAACAGTCACCAATACCCAGAACTGTCACGTAAGCATGGTGACCGGGATCCGACGCCTCAACTCGGCACGCTATCATTTCCGAGATCGCATAGCTTTCCTCATGTTCACATTGCAGTTAGGCGATACAATTTAATTAAGCTTGTCGATCACAAACCAATAAATCCGATTCACCGATTCATCGATTCACCGATAAAGCAAAGGCAGAACCGTCGGTCGAATCGTGCGACATGCGTGCCGACAAATGTGTCTTCAATCTCATTCTCTGAGAAGGTCGCACACGTCCAATCGATCTGTTTTATATTGAATTGTATATCACACATATTTTATAAACGATACTACTTGCATTTGAAATTATGTCAGCGATAAAGGCTGACGCGAAACAAGGTGTCAGAATTAGCGAACCACTTTTTTGTATGCTACACAACTTTTTTAGGTTCTCTAAACCTATATGATTACAGCTTCGGCTTCTTTTATGTATGCGTTTTGTCCTCTTAGTATTTTTAAAATTACATGGGTTAGGTGATAGATCAAATATTATGGCGCATCAAAACACGATATTGAGCATTGCTTAATTAGACAAATCAATGATCTGAGATGTCGGTAGTTGTGGCTTGATTTGCCATCAGGCAAGGCAACAACCATTCTTCTTGCATTTTTTTTAGCTGGTTAAATATTTTTTTGGGGTCTCGATAATCTGATTTTCTCAACCTTACCTTTATTATTCACTAAAAGCAGAAAGACGAGGGCAATTGTGAAGAGGTGCGAATATAGAGTGGGACCAAAAAGAACCTCACACATTCAGATGGTGAACTTCCTGCCTAGTTGTTCGTTTATTCTTTTCGCCATTTCGAACTCTTGAGCTCCAATAGTTTAGAATTTAGATGTAAGGACTGTTTGTGTTTGGGACCGCACTCGTAAACTGCTCACGGACCACGGTGAAATTTCTACACTTCAATTAACTCTGTTTTTTTCGAGAAGCTGGAAGACATGCACTTACTTGGTCATCCTATGTTTGAGATTCTGTTTTTCGGGACTGGTGATGCTCTTGTGTTTGTATTTCATTTCATACGCAAAAATTAATATAAAGTAGGGACTGACACCGAAACCGAAAAGCGGAAAAACTCGCAAATCTAAACCGTTGTTTTTAAATGTCCACAAAACGAAACCAGGTACAACCCGTTATATATTTGGCGGTTTATGTCGGGTTTTTAATAGCCTGAAAGCTACACAAAATGTCACTTAAAATCTTTTAAAGCCGAATTCACCAAATTTTAAATAATTTTCATACATTTCTTACTGAAATTGATTTGAAAGAGACAAGGTCTTGTACAGGTTCGATCCTCGGGTAAAGTTAGCGGTGAAATAAGCCAGATGGTTACCCAGTTAAAACCATTTAAACCCAGTTAAAACCCATTGTTACCCAGGTAAACAGAGTGTTACCTAGCTTAAAAAACTTTTCTTTGAAAGAAGCCAGAAACTTTTGTCGCTTCGCACCCAGCTTCTTGTAAGAAATAAAAATTGTTAAAATTTCAAAATACATAGATACATCGGTATATACTGGTTTCAAATCCGACATTTGTTTAAAGAACGAAACGGGAAAACAAAAAGCAAGAACAAAAACCGAACCCCAAATTTCAAACGGGTGCAGTCTCTGATTTAAAGTACAGTGTACCTACGTGCTTGAATACCAGTCTGGGACACCAAACGCTCATTTTCCCAATCCACAAATTAATACATAGGTATGCTGACATTATATGAAATGATATGCCGCTGTGATATTCAGATTACGAGCAATCTGCATGGTCCTACGCTAAGTCTAATTTTGAAGTTCATTTTAATCGGCTTATACGAGGCAATAATATGAGGTGTGTTCATTCATAATCCATCGGCAGCTACTCTTTGGGGCGGATCTTGTGTAGGTATCGCCTCGTCAGTAGAGTAGGTAGGTATTTGTGGTGTTTGACACAAGTCGGCCATATTCCGCTTGGATTTACAGGCTTCGGTGGCAATACTTATTCTTCAAGTATACGCGTATGCCTATTGAGAATGTGGAATACCAATCACTACAGGCTCTATTCGAATTTGTATAACGCGTGTAATCAATACTCCTTTCAATCTGAGATGTTTCTCACATAAAATGGTGCAATTAGGCGGAAGGTGCGTTCCGTACTTCGGCTCACTAGCCGGTTTGTGGCGTATTTTTACTCGTACTGGGCTTTTACTCAAGATTATTGTGAACATTTGCATCTCCATCGCCTACGCCGTAAATTTGATAGAAAACGAGCATCGATTGTAAGTAACTCTCTTACGGGATCGAAAGTTAAGTCTTCCAACTTTACCAGGGGTCTCGTCCTGGTGATTGGCAGGGGCACATATAATTAGGCTGTCAACATGTATTTTAAAGCTGGCACAATTTCAGATACTGTACATTCATACCATTATCAAGGGGATTGACATTGTAACTTGTTGCCTGATAAAAAAACTGTTGGAAACAATTCCGTTTAATACTTTTAATCAATCTTGTCCTAGGTAGGGACATATCTATGAAATAGGATCACTCTCTCTAGTGATGTCGTTTTTTTTGTGTTTCACAAAATTTTGTTCGTTATTCGTTTTCACGCCGTTCGAGCTAGATTTCTGAAAAAATATATTTATACTCGTCAAATATTTACCAGCTTGTTACGACGTGGGGGTCTCGACCCCGTGCGTCTAAAAGTGGGCCCTTTTTGAAGAAATTGTCGTCAAATTGAGGTTTTCTTCGCAATGACACGACGGGTGTTTATCATTCAGACACATCTATATCCGGTTCAGGAAAGTATAAATGCTCTCGGTTTGGGGTGCCCGAATTGAAAATTTTCTGAAATTTCAGGTGGACTTGTAATGGTATTCGTTTCTGACTAATTCTTGAGTCGCGGATTATATTCCAATGGTAAAAATTTTGAACAGTAATTTTTGGAAAAAATAAAATCCGTGGCGCAATCGAAACGTGGTCCGGCTCATCTGGTGAAATTAAGGTTTGAATAAAAATTAGGGTTTGCGCTGTTTTTGAGAGCTAAGCCCACACTAGAGCTAACCCCACACTAGAGCTAAGCCGAAATGTCAAAGGGAAGCCTAACATTTTCAGGCTACATGCCTATCGAGTGGAACTGTTGATGCATAATCTAGCTAATCGGGGAAAAAAGGTTAATTCAACAAAAATTATCTTTCCGCTGCTTATGAGAGCAAAGCCCACACCAGAGCTACGCCCAAATGTCAAGACAAAGCCAAGTTTCTAAGCAAAGCTCATCAGGTGGAACCTTGTGAAGGAAATACCCAAATCTAAACATGACACCCAAATTTCATAGGGTGAACCCCAAGTAAAAAGGCGAAGCCCAGAATGACAAAGCCCAAAGTGCAAGGCGAAGAACAAGCTTCGTGGCGAAGCCAACACTTCGTTGCGGAGGTAAAATTATGTGACGAAGCCCAAATTTTGCGGTGAAGCCGAATGTATTCATACATCCGTCCACCGGATGGGCGGTAGGCTAGATATTCAATATATTCAGGTTCAATATTTTATTTCATTTTTAATTCTTGACTCGCCCGATGGCTGCTTCTAGGTATATTTATGTAGCTCTTCGCGTTGGTGAAAAGTTCAATCAAGTTTGGAAGCTCCAACTTACGTTTGTCTCCTCTCTTTCAATGATGACACTTCTTTGCGATGACATGACAATATACATCAAATCTTTTGCTTTAAAAGCACCTGATGATTCAAATCGCGCTGACTTATTTGATTTTTTAATTTGCATGTCGAAACGGTCTAGGTATAGTTCAGCTAGAAGCTACAAATAATAATTGATCAATCATCGGAATCTATTTTACAATCATGAAGCTGCATGAAATGTATAAATGCAAATTGCATTTCATTTCTTGCATTGCATTCCGAAAAGAGTAGAGTGGTACGGTCTATACATACTGTGAGAAGCCATACCTCTCTGTGTTAATTGTCATCAGCGCCCCTAGCGGAAATGTATGTACTCCCAGTTCCTAGAGTGCATATTGTAAACAGTGAAACAGCTAGTAAAAAATGTCAACAAGCAATAACGCTGGGGGCAGATTAGTGTTGAATACAAACAAGCATTGCAATCTTAGCAGACACCTTTACTAAGAAATATAATCATTTTATATTCTATGGCTCGTTAAATGTGTCATATTAATTTCCGCTTAGTCAGATGGCAGGATTGTTATACTGTTGCTCACACAGCGCTTCTTGAAATACTTCCATTCTGATTTTTGATCATCTTTTACGCTAAGGGGCTATTTCAAAAAATGGGCGGCCACGGCTAGGGGCTCGTAGGCGATGGCCTCGTCAGCATTTGCGTCTACGCCGTGTGTTAAATCCGTCCCCACCTGTGTGCCCCGGTGATGCATGGTAACCATCGTCCTTCTGCGAGCGATTCCCAAGTTAAATCATCATAGTAATAACACCCTCTATTGCCTGCATAAACTGAAAGTCAACTTTGCTGAAGGTGCCTACACAGGTGATACGAGGAAATTGAGTCACGCCTGGCATTACTTTTTGACATCGTCCTTTATAGTTATACAAAGTCGTGACCCAGTCGCGGCTTGGGGAGGCAGGATAGAGTCCAGGAGCAGTAGTCGTGCTGGACCGTGGTAACATATTTGATGCAAATATTGGACCACTGTTAATAACAATGGTTATCTATGGCGTGGAAGTCAAAGATTCCACATTTGATTCCTACTCTCAGCGGCCTCGAGATATTGGGAGCTGAATCACAAGTTCTCAGCTATTATGTGTTGCTCCAGGGGCTTCTTTTGGTATTTTACTGGCGCTTCAAGTTATTATCTTCGTCCCTCGACATTTCAAATAAACCTCGTGCATTAACTGATATCCACGTGTTCACTGTAAACCTTTTAAGATGACGCAAATTGATGAAATGCCAAAGTTTCCACTTGAAAATTGTTTGGAAATCGGTGAAAACTGTTACATGTGTTCCTTTTCCCGGTGTACGTGCCTAGACTTGACAAGCGTGTGGTAACAAGTGAACAGAAAAGGCATCCACATCTTTGAGACTTTGAATAAGATATCGTATTCGTTTCCTAGCCAAACTTGAAGGTGTAAGTGTAGAGTGAATGTGTGCACTGTGCCACTTTCGACGTATGTGTCGTGCTTCGAAAACTGCTCGGGGCTTTCGCCAGTTCCCACGAAAAGCCAGATTCGGTCAAACCCATATGAGTGTCGATACTCGATGGTAGATACTCGATGGTTACCTTCATCGTTCATACCTGAGATAAAAGATGAACTCACAGAAGCTATCCGTCTTCGAAAAACCTCATCATTTACATAATGATAGCCTATAGTTTCGTGAAATTGTAACTAATCATTGTGTTTTTGTTTGTTTCTAGGTAAGTTACCAACTGAGGTCGTCGAAGGAATGGCGTGCTCTTTCGTTAGGCTGAGAATCTTCGGTTTCGTTGGGTGAGGCTGAACCAAGTTGTTGCTTTTATGATCGGCAAGCTGGATTGGAATATTTGACAGAAGTAACACGGGCATGCGAATGCCACTTGCTACTCTTGCACGCGCTGGATCGAGATTTTTTCTCGTGCAGCTCTGTTTCTGTGAAACAAATCTCGTGGCACGCAACGCACGTGACGAATGCTCATAGCAAAATAAGTAAATTCTTAGATATGCTTTTAAGTGTCTAACAATTCAACTGTAAGTCACCAAAGAAAACAGTTCCCTATTGACTGATCTGATACAGTGATTAGGCAGCCATGTTGGCGTTGGATGCATGGATCGTGTTTTCTCGACATCTTAGGTTAGTATCATTTACACATGTCTTAAGACATTATGCCTATTTGCTTATGGCATTATGTCTAGCTTTTGGGTAGGTGCAATGTACAAAATATGCTCAAAATATGTTTCCAATAGAAATGCCCAGGCCAATTTTGTGTGTGGGGCGTGTACAGCGTACCTACACTTTTCAACACCATTTTTTGAAAACGGATCTAAATCTACAGAGCGTTGCCTTAAAGCCCCTCACAGCCAAGTTTTGAAATTTTACCTCTTCTTTTCACGAAACCAGCTTAAAAATGTGCCGGGATTAAAACACTTATCTTTTTATTGGAGGTAGAAGTGAGACGATTAAGAAGACTTTTAATTTGCGAAACGGTCCCAGATATGGCCAGACGCTCCTAAAACAAAGTCAGATAACTATTCTGAGCCTAACTGTATTTTCCAAAGACTTAGTCAGCTGTCCCATTTCACGGAAAATGGGTCCCTTCACATCAAAACGATTTTTTTTTTCAAATGCTATGCTGAAATATTTCGGGAAACGCGTTCCCCACGTCGCGCATGCAAACATGTGATATTTTCGGTACCTACCCCAGTCCGTGACCTTGCGGATGTATCTCGTGCGGTGCGCAGCCTCCTAATTTGGCCGGAGAAAATTACATACATCTCGTCATTATAGAGTGAGAATTGGTTCACTATTTTTACCCATATTTCTATCGTGACCGTGGAATAAATCAGCATTGCATGCACACATTTGGTATGCATGCACTATAGGTAATTGTTTCATTGCGATCGCTGAAGCTCCGGATTTTACCAAATGTTAATTTGCTACCTGATAAATTTGGTTGCGAAAATGGTTTAATTGATCATTTTTATGGCGATTTGTGTGCGTGCAGTTATGTTCTTTATGGGCTGTGGGTTTCGGACTAATTTCGAGATGTCGCTATTAAACATTCGAATATTTTGCCACAAAAACTTCGGAACCCGGTACGTTCTAAAGTGGCTAAAATTTCAGCGCAGGTTTTCCTGCTGATAGGCGGATAGAAATGTTAGCTAGCAAATCTGTTCAGGCGATAGAGACATTTCTATTCATATTATCCGCATTATATGCTGTGTACCAATGTTCCGGATATTTGATATTTGTGAAATTTCCGCCATTGATATTACTATTAGTTCAAATCTCGTCGATTGACCAACGCATAGGAAATTGCTTTTTTCAATCAGGCTGCCACGTCGAAGCCGCGTGTTAATGTATTTAACTACGAGTTAAATGTGAAGTATCAGACGCGCATTCGCCGCGTAATTTGCGTTGCTGAAATTACTGGCTGGGGCCAGCTATCGTATTGTTTATTTGCACGGAAAATCTCTTCACATTTGCAAGCTATTTGCGCGCCCAGTAGGCACATTTAAATTAATTTTTAGATCGTGATATTATGTACCCATAATTTGTATCCATCCCCTCTATAATAAAATCGCTGTATGTCAGTATGCGCGTGGAATTTCCTGTTTTATACGTTTCCACACATTTCACGTTGGATTTTGAAAAAAAACTGTGTCAGAAATTTGCGGGGGTGTCACCATGTACAACGAATTTCAGCTTGGCTTGGTATTGGGGTTGTGTCTAGAAAAATGCACGCGCGAAGCCCAAATTACAGAGGGAAGCTCAGAATGATTCCCGCGTTGCAAGGCGAAGACAAAACTTCGTTGTGGTCAAGGCAATATTTCGTAACGAACCCGAAACGTGGACGGCCAATTCGGTAAATTGAAGACTTCTTTCATAGCAACGAGGTTTCCGCTGATCTTGAAAGCTGGGACCAAAATAAGGGCTAAGCCCAATTTTCAAGACAAAGCTCGAATTGTGAGGCGAAGCCCATCGGGTGGAGGCATGTTGAGGGGAATTCCCAAATTCTGTAAGCCAACTCAAATTAGGCGACGCTTAATGCGAAGCCCAAACAATGTTGCTGCCATTCGGACGGTCGGATTCGTGCTTTCTATGCCAAAAATGTCGTGGCGAAGCCAAAAATGTCGTGGCGAAGCCAAAATTTCGTGGTACAGCCAAAATTTTGTGGCGTAGCTGCCACATACTCCTGCCCATCGAGTAAGCGCTAGGCTAGTTATTGGTTTCTACTTCATTGAGTATCAGAGTGTGATAAATAGCGAATTTTGCCAGCAGCTGAGAAATGGGAAAAGAAAAGATGTAGGAAATTCTCCAAGTAAGGTATCTAGGTGACACTGACATTTAACACTCGACGTACCTTTGAGTTATTATAGGCAGCCATATCGCTTTGATTGAGATCTGTGGCAACTTGGTTTCCTTAAAGAGAGTTCAGACATTGCTGTGTCGTTGCAAGCTACCTATAAAGGCGTGAAACTTTCTTCAGCAAAAGTATACTATTAGTTATGTCTGAGAACAGAACCTATGCTATCAGTTCACACATAAAAGGTGTTTTAAATTAACGAACCAATCTGTCCATTTACGAAATCCAAAATATGAATGGAAACCAAGGCATGCTTTTCTGCAGCTTATCGGGCTTTTCGTTTTTTGCAAGGATTGTTTGTTTCGAGGGGCAACGTATTTTACAAAGTAAAGATTAGTTAAATCTCAATCCAACTTTTTGGGTTCGATTTATAACAAATACATGGTGCCCGAACTCTATCAGTAATAAAAACCAATTAAAAAGTGCTTATTTCAATTACTACAGCTAAACCGTAAGTAGTAGCTTCATGGCATTTCAGGAAACTCGCGTAGCATTGAGCTGGCGATCAGACAAAGTTCGCGCCAATTTTTTAGAATCATTGTTTGACTAATCGAAGGCCGAAAAACTCTAATTTTAATGGTGGGTAAGTGTGCGGTAATGCTCTGATTTGAAACAATTTTGGTCCTAAGAAGGACCGTAAAAGTTAAAAGTTATAAGAACGACGTTTCGCCCACGTTGGCGTGGGCATCATCAGGTGTTGTTTTTTGCTTTCAATTATTCCACCAATGATTAAAAAATCGGTATACACTTTTTATGATAGTTTTTTTTCACCATAAGGTTCTGAAATTCCTTGTCAAAAATCAAAGCATACTAATCATTGGAGCTCGTTGTTTAACGGTTAGCGCTCTGCAGGGCGATTGTGTACAAATTTTCCCGTGGATACCATTACTTTTCTCCCCAGATATCACGTGATTAACAAAAAGAGTTTTTCCAGCGATTTTCTAACTTTTTTTCGAGTGATGACAGAAAAAAGTGATTTCTAAATCACCGATTGATAACTAGGTGATATGTACTTATTGCATGCGATGTCCACAGAAAGATGACCACCGACTTGAAAAGTTAGTTCATTGTTAAAAATTAAATAGCTTGCGCAGTTAAGTGCAGAGAACGTCAAACACCAAAGTAAATGCGGTTGAATAGCTGGAAATAGCGCGATTCTTGCAACCCATTTACAGTAAACAAGCGTAATTTTTGCGCGCTATAGTGTCTGTCGAAAGCTGCTTTCAAAATGCTCAACGAAAGTTTCAGTTATAGAAAAGTCATGCAAGGATAATTCGTCACAGCTTTTCATATGTGTCAAATGTGTCAATAGACCACATTCAAAAAGTAATTCCAGAGACGATTAAAATCGTGTGTGTAATGCTTCTCTTATGGGGCTGCATTTTGAAAAGTCTCGATTGACTCTGGATTAAGCCTTTTTTTGTTTCTCGTAGTTCATGATTGCGTGCTAGATTTAAAAAATCACCGTAAAAGATCGTTTCAGGACGCCTTAAAAAAATGCATTTCCAAAGCCAATTAATAAGCATTGCTTCCCTCAAAGTTAATCGCCCCTGGAATTCTCGAGGTTCTCATTGCGCATGCTAACTGTACTACCCTTTTAGAAAAAATCCGCTCCAAAGGATATCGCAAAGGCCGGTGAAAATCAGGTGTTATCTTAACGTACGCGTTAGACAATCGCTGAAATTACTTTTATGATATCGCATGCGTTAAAAAAACGGGGCTCTGTCAATATCACTTCTTTTCGAGGACATTTGACACAATCGCCCTCCTGGTTTGCTTGGCTTGAGGTGGTCGACGTTTAGTCCACGTTGTCCAAGTTGTCCATGTTGTCGTTTTGCGCCAAGATGTCCGTGCCGACACGGACGAAACGGCGGCCATCAACAAGGCCCTCTGTAGGCCCAGCCAACAATGCAATCAAAACACAGCGCTAACCGTAAACCACCAAACTCCATCTAACCGCGGCTCTGAAACTCTCATACAATCCATACTAATCATTTCTTCCTCCACTTTTGGCAGCATCAATAAACCCATTGCAGTCGAGAAAAGAATACTTAGAGATACGTACCCGTCAAGAAACGCCACGAGTTGTGGTTGCCCTGTATTACCTGGGTTCAATGTCAAAGCCGATTTATATCAAAAAACCAAATTGTATCAAATTGGGATTGCTTATATAACCAGGGCAAGATAGGGCGATCACAACCCAAGATGGTTTTGCTTAGTTTGTACCTCTATCTATCTGCGTTCTTTTCTTGGCAGTAGTAGGTGTATTGTGTTGTGACATAGCCTTATGTGTGTTAAGACTTTAGATACTTCAGCTGTACTAGGTTGCAGCTAACGAAGAAAAACTTTTCATACAGGGAGCATGGAGTTTTCCAGTGTTTCGGGGCTCTTCCATAACTCGATGTACATGCAAATTTGTCAAAGTTGTTTGGAAATATACTAGAAGTGCATCCAGCAGTGCAAACATAATGGGGGTCACCGAACGAATTGCGGAGTTATCGTAGTTTAAAAAACACAGAATTCCTGCCTTGTATCATAGCCGCCATTAAAATCTTGTACCTGCCGTCACTAACACTATGAAAGCGGTCACAACATACCTAAAAATGATTCAAAATAGTTTCATTTAAAAGATAATTATACGTGCATAAATCATAACTTTTACCAGTTTACAAAAAACGGAATATCCATATAATGAGGGAATTTTAAATTTAAGGGTGAACATTTCAGGCGCCTCCATACGGCTCTATGTTAACAAGACTTTATTCAAAGTGAATTATGTTCGAAATTAAACTGATGTTTCCTATTTTCTTAAACCCTGATGACGCCCGTAGAAAACCGATTGGGGACGGAAATGGTCTACCATTTAGGTACTTTTCTAGGACGTGCATTACAAAATGCCATTTTTGGGCTGAAAAGTGACGATTTATGGTAGAAGTATGGGTACTTCGGAAGTTTGTCTTCTTTAGCTGTAAGCGAGTACTATAGGCACGAAATGAGACCCGTCTGTTTCTTTCTTCCAGCTTCAGGATTGACAACACAGATCACATCATTGATGTGAACAAGGGCAACATCCCCTTCGAGTACGACCAAGTGAACATCATCTGCCCTGTTTACATGCCAGGCACGCACGAGGAGGATGCAGAGAAATACATTATTTACAATGTGAGTACTGCACATGCACGTACATCGAATTCAAAGCATATCCAGCAAATATGTTTCGCTTACATTGGAATAAATTGCATTATTAGGAGCAGCCGGCCAGTCAGTGACTGACTCGTCACTTCAAAGGCTTGGGTTCAATTCCCGTTGCCAGAAATTCTGTCTTGGATATTGGGATATGATTACACATTTGAGGCCTGTGTCTGGATTGTTACTATATGGTGTGTGTTTCGAGCTGTCACCGCCGGCGGGGCTTTGCTCATGCTAACTAGCTGTGTAGCACCAACGCGCAGAGCTGTCCTCAATAACCGCCCTTCGGCGCTTTTCGACGGCAGTGGCTACACACCGGCACCAGGCTTCCCCGTGTCCCTGTTAGGTTTATCATCACCCTCATCACTACCCCATCATTCACCGACGCCAATCGACTAGAGCCACAGGCCCAGTTGTCAACGCAAGGAGTCGTGAACTCCAGTAATCATTATCTGTGCTCAATAATTATTCTTCCTTGGTGGGAAAACCCTGAAATGCCTTGACAACATTAAGGAAGCAAAAGTCTCTGGTAGGAATGGGACAACCGTCTCCTGTGATTTAGTAAAGGGGAAATGGAAGCTACACTGGCACGATCTGTGGAGGTTCTTGGCTCGAGTCCTGGTTGAGATGCATTTTTAAGTTTGACTAAAAGTGTCTCAACACCCTGCTACATGTAATCTAAATGTAATCGTTTTATTTTCATCCAGGTATCAAAGGAGGAGTACGATACTTGTCGAATCACGAATCCTAACCCTAGGATTATAGCGATTTGTGACAAACCCTACAAGTTGATGTACTTCACGATCACATTCCGATCGTTCACGCCACAGCCGGGCGGGCTGGAGTTCCAACCAGGACAGGATTACTACTTCATATGTAAGGAGAATTTCATCCTCTCGTATCAATCTTGTGCAGGATATCAGAGGTACCTTGTACGTAAGGAGAGTATCACACTCACTTATCACTGTCATGCAGTGTTCGTTAGGATCAGAATATCTAGGGGTATCTTGTAAGTAAGGAGAATATCATCCTCACTTATCACTGTCATGCAGTGTCATTTAGAATACTGCCAGGATAGTAACTATTAGAATGTCATGCCTGCTAATCGTCACCATGCACTGTCCTTCAGAACACAATCAGGACATCACTCATTCATATTTTAGGAGACTGCTATGCGCTGGACACTAGTTTGGCAACTACTTCATGCGTTACGAGAATGTTAGGTTCCCTTAGCAATATCGCGCAACATCACTATTGTTGTTAATCACTATTGTTGATATTGAATACAGCCAGGAGACGATTACTTAATAAGTTAGGTTTTTATTTACATTTTTCATGTGTAAACAATGAAGTATTAAAAGATCAACAATAATATTACCACATCAGAAGCTACTTCTTTCTGTTTAAAATGCAGTGCCTACTTCATAAGTAAGGATTAGAAGTAGGCTTACTTATCAGGGCAGTGTCATATTGCTCAGCAGTATCAGTATCAACACTAATGACCAATACCTGGTCATTAGCTATCTTGTCTGCTTCTAACGACTGGGTTTTCTTTGCAGCCACTTCGTCCAAGGATGACTTACACCGGCGCATTGGTGGCCGGTGCTCAACCCACAACATGAAAGTGATGTTTAAAGTGTGCTGCCGTCCTGAGGACGTTTACAACCACAGTAAGTGTGGAGTGTGACCCGACTTGATATCTGTCAAATACATACTTTGCTTCCACTTATCCCTCACAAGCACAGTATGGACTAGCTAACCAAGTTCGGTAACCGCGCGGCTAGCGCATTGTTTGCCTTGCCATCAGGAGGTCCTGGGTTTGATCCTGGATCACCTATCCGGGTAGTGTTTTTCTGTAATTTCCCAAAACCATTCCACGCAAATGCTGGGATAGTTCCTCCACCGATAGGGTGCGACCGTCTACAAACCCGCTTCCTTTTCCAATTCCGACCCCGCCAGTCAAGCTGCTAGACAGCTTTGGGGCTCTTTGGTCTCGCTGCTAAAAGAAGCCCTCGGAGACTTACCTTCCTCTGTTTGCTCAAAACCACAGTATCAACTTCATGTCCATCAGATACTTCTCTTTCACTCTGCTCAGTGCTCACAACACAGTATTGACTTGATATCTGTTAAATACTCTCTTTCCATGCTTGCCTTAAAACCACAGTATTGACTTCATACCTACCAGATACTTCCCTTCCACTCTCTGAACAACAATAATTGTTATGAAAATTGATTGCAAGGGACTAACTTTACTTTATTTTCCAGCTCTTTTCAACCGATTGCCGGGAACAACTGTTACTGATGCGATTGCGTCAACCACCCTAGCGTCGATCACCACCACTGCTGCAACGACATTGTCACCAACTTCTACCAAACAGATTTCGTACAAGGATCTCGATTTGTCAAATCATAATACTAAGACAACAACTAAAAAGACAAGTACGTATTCTATTCTCTAACGGTCTTTAATAGCCATAATTAATCAAGTCTCGGCACCAGTGGAGTAGCTACCGCCGGGGCAGATGAGGCGACCGCCCCGGGGCCCAGAGGTTTTACCTTACAGGGGGGGCTCATGAACCGATGGCTCGTGGGCCTTGAAAAGCTAAAGACATTTCGTCGACTTTGACTTTGGCTTATTTTTTTTGTTGACCCCTCTTTGCTCGATATTGGAGCCACTTTTCAGCTAACACACCTCATTTTGCAATCGTAATTCTTGTTGCTGTTTGATGTTTAGCCATCATGGCTTTGAATCCTTAGGGCCTAGTGGGGCCCAAAAAAGAAGCTAAGTGAGAAAACAAGCCCAATTCAAAACTTTCGTCGTGCCATTCTGTAAATCCATCAAAGTTCAGCATTGACCTGAAATTCCAACGAGATTGAGACTGATTGAGTCGGCAGTTGTAGCTTGGCCTGACACTGAAATCTTAAAGAACAACCACAAAATCCCTTCGATCCCCCACTGCCACCCCCTCTCCCTTATATTCATATGCAGATAAGGTTGAGGTGGGGGGCCTCACAGATCATTTTTGCCCCGTGGCTCTGAAATATCTACCTACGCCACTGCAATCAGCACTATTTATTCACCGACACATTTCATGAGCCCATTTGGGGAGAAAATTGCATCATTAGGCAGTATAATACTATGCAACTTAATTAACTTACCATTTTCTAAAGCTGCCTTATCAGTAGCAAAAAGTGGCCCAAGTAAAATAATCTTGTTTGGTTGTTTCAGATGAATACGAGAAGCATCCAAATGAAGTAGTAAAAAATGAAGAGTTGACGTACAATGGAGCCGGGGTGGGCCATAGTGGTGCACATTGTTGGCTGCTGCTGCTTTTGACGCTGTCTCTCACGTTGATACAAGCAGCTCGGTGAGGAGGTGGTCGACAACCGGTCGCTGAGCATTCACCACGTCCCGTCGATCTAACGTGTTCTATTCGATTCGCGTCGATGTGCGTCACGATTCGCGAACAGTGGTGAATGGAAGGAAGGTCCAACCCCTCGAATCTGCTCAGCAAATACAGACACTCTGGTGGGCATGTTAATAATCCTGTGATGAACCAAGTCACCAATGAAGATTGGCTTGATTTTAAATCAACTTTTCTAGCTTGTACAAATGAAAATATACAAAGGAACATTAGGTGCCAGAGTTTGTTTTGTATTATGTATAATAAATGAGTTAAATTTGTTATACATAATACATTGCTCTGGTCCATGTGTCAGTGTTACGGTGAAAAGACTGAAAACTTCTCCTCGATTGATCCAGAATTGAATGCAAACACGCCGAGTAGCGGAATATTATGTTGTATAAAATTATATTCTTTTGAAGAATATCCAGTGATAATAAAGTGGACGAATTAAGATCATTAATGACTGTGAGGTTAATTGAATAATTTTGAGGTTTAATGAATAATTTTACTGAACAGACGCAATTGAGTTCGCCACAAAGAAGAGTAGTATTGATTACTTTAATTTTAATTTTATTAAAGCCAATAATCTTTTTTGACATGGTGTTTGAAAGCTACTCCTTTCAAGAATTTGATGCAAAGTTGAACAAACAGTTAGGAAATGAAGTGTCACTGACCAATGTCATATCATCAGTCGTCTTTTGCTGGGTCAAACTGTTCAATAGGCAATAGCTATATAGTGTGTGAATGTGATGAAACTGTCCTTAATGAATGTGAGCATATTATTA
>QKMV01001242.1:0-16938 GCA_003287335.1 Lednia tumana
GAACGTGTCATCTATGAATTATAGCGATTTTAAACAGTCAATGCGCGAGTCGAAAAAAGGGTTAGAAAGTCCTTAAGCTTGGTAGAAGATATTTTTAAGCATCCTTAAGAAATTCTTTTAACGCAAACACTTGAATGTTTTTAAAAAAACTGTTAATAACTGGGTTAATAACTTAATAGCTTGAATGTTGCTTACCGTGCACATATAAGGTCGTGTGCCAGTGTGTGTGTTCATGTGTTCCTCAAGCAGATTTCGAGAGCTGTAGCGCTTCCCGCAGGTCTCGCACGTCCACATCTTGTTCTGTGGATAGTGCATGCGCTTGTGCACGCGGAACAATCGCAAGTTGGTAAAGATGCGGTTGCAAGTCTCGCACTGAAAGTCTCCTTCCTCAGCAGCTACGTGCTCGTCCAAATGCTCCGACAAATCGTTCCGCTTTTTGAACACCTGAGTGAAAAAGTCAACGTAAATTACTTTGGCAGATTGTTTTTTTTCATGTTTCAAGTAGCACTTGTTTAAAAGAACCTTGTTATTTATCCAAGAGGCAGTGTCTTGCAAGCAAGTGTTTTTCTAAAATCTATACTAGATTAAAAAAGTAGAAAAAATAACTGATTTCTGTAAGTACCTGGCAGCAAATGTCACAGATGTACACACGGATATTGTGTTCAGTCTTCAAATGTGCTATCACACCTTTCATGTCCATGGTGGCCCGGTTTTCCTCAGAGCATACACAGCAAGCAAAGTCGGCATCGTCTTTCGATATTAGCTTCTCAGGGAGATCCACTTCCTCCTCCTTGGGGAGAAGTTTCCTTTTTTTCTTTGGTCTGACAATGATTCTTTCTTCATCGCCGTTTTCTCCCGGCTCCATTTTGATCTTGAGAACAATTTGTTCGCCATCGTGTTCAACGGTCAACTCTTGACCATCGTTCACCTCATGTAACTCGAGGACAAAATCGCTATCACTGTCGTGATTTTCCGCCTCTTCATCTTCACGCTCGCATTGCACATTCTCCTGTAAAACAATTAACATGTCAGATCGTGGCAATGGTTGGAACATGTCGAAAGCCTTAGTAAATTTTCTTCTGTATGGTAATTGATATTTAAGTCAGATAAGTTATGTACAGCTCCTCTTTCCTCACAAAATGAGATGTCTGGTATACATAAATCAAATTTATATCTAGCAGCCACACACCAAGAACCTCAAAAGTGAAGAAACTGTTTAAGGGTGACGACGCGTTGTACGAGACAGTTACGTGAAGTAAGGGGACGGTTTGGAACATGAGTCATCTTCTACGCTGTAGCTGCACCTACCTATCGATTAGGAATTAAGTATCATACCTTTTGCTGTTCGGACTCTCCCTCGTCATCTTTAATCACGACTGATTTCTTGGGTGAAGCTTTCTTTCGACCTTTTGAAGTCAATATTTTATACTGAACGGTATTGTTATCTTCAGTACTCAAGGGTAATTTTTCCCCACTAATATCATTATCAGTTTCTTGTTCGTGCGGAGCTTCTTTCTCCTCGCTTATAACCTGTAGAGTGTGTTTGTAGTTCGATAAAATCTCCCCCTTGATCTCGCTTGTTCTAGACTCAATCTCATCAAGTTCGTACAAAAGTTTGTAGCACTTTTTGCAGATAACATGGCTGTGAAATGAATCAGCACCCACTCGATCACCAAGCACAGAGCCAATAGTGTACGCTACAGGCCGATCTTCAGACGCGAGATTTTTTGTGAAGATTTCTACACAGGTTCGTGAGGACACTCCTACCCGGCTGTGGCAGATCAAACAATGGGAGTTATCTGGACTAACGGCCGCCGTTGCTAGGACAGGATTTTCAGGCTCCTCAGCCGTCTCTGGTATTTTGACAGGCGATGTCATGACTTTTTATTCTGATCCAATCTGAAACAGAATCAACAGCTTAAATAGTTTTGATTTTAATATTGCATTAAGAATAAAATAGCAA
The DNA here is from genome assembly GCA_003287335.1 of Lednia tumana. NCBI lineage: Eukaryota > Metazoa > Arthropoda > Insecta > Plecoptera > Nemouridae > Lednia > Lednia tumana. The sequence goes on from QKMV01001242.1 coordinate 1,964, forward strand.
TACAAGGTTTAACCCATAACACATAGCAACATGTGTTTTGGGAAGTGGCTGCATTAGATAGTAGTATATACTTGCGAAAGGTAGTACTACCAAATGTGCAGAACATTTTTCAAACACAAACCTCATCTTTACACATACATTGTTGGGAACTTATTTCGTGCAGGGGTTAGATCATCCCGTCCCGTGATAGAATGAAATATTGGTAAAGAAGGGTACTGAAACTATTCGTACGCCTCACATACATCGTTTACACCCATTCAACTCACAGTATACAAACAGGAGCCTTAAATAAGACAAAATAAAAATAAATGTGTTGTGGTTTGAAAGAAATAAACTATTCTCGAAATCTAGTTTTATTAAAATACCAATCTTAAAAACCTGTAGTTTGATGTTGTCAGCCCTGTCCTTAAAAGATGGCGACATGTGAGGCGCGTCTGACGTCGCAGAATGCCTGGCGAGATGCAATTTGCCTTAAACAATCACCATTCGTGAATGCGTGCTAAGAATGAAGGATCGTAGAAATAAACTAATGAGTTAATGGTGGCGTTATAATCGTTGTCAGTTGTAAGACATCAAAAGTAAAACGATTCTGTGCTTAGGTACTAGCGATGACCAGAGTCGTTACGACGCTACGACCCGAGCGGGCGAAGCGGGAGTTGATATACGTGACGTCATATATTGTGACCTTGTCAAATGAGTTTCGGTTCGGGTGTTTTTTAGGATTTCATCCCAAAATTAGGATCGATTAAGCTTTCCCGCCCATGTTAACAGGTAATAATTAAATTTAGGTGATTTACGAAAACTTTTACAAGCTTACCACTTCCATGCCCCTCCTAAAACTTATTCACCCATACGACCAAAAGGAACCAATATCTTTTCTGAGGGCTATGGAAATGGCTAGGTTATAACAATTTCAGCCAAAACTTCAAAATGCGTTGTGACTCGGCTGTGGATGCAAATAACCTCTAAGCTCGGTGAAAAAAAATTAAATGAGAAAACATGCGTATCAAATGCACCGATTGTTGCTATTAACGATTATTAATTTGTAATGTTAGGTCTGTTTCATAGCTTTGATTCAACACTATCGTAAATCACATATTTTTCATATGATTGTTTTCTGTGGAAGCCGTATAGGGTGAAAATGCAGCTGCAGTGTTTTCTTCAATTTATTTGGTTTATTCCAGGGCTACAAGTCGTTGCTGCCTAGGCCTGTGTAGGCAGTTTTCTTTCTGGACCTACCAAGATGTCTAAACGACAAGCAGACGAAGGGTCAACAAGCGGCCAGCCTCCAACAAAAAAAGTTCAGTTTGAACCCCTGCGAATAGGCTCAATTTCTACTCTCGAAGAAATGGATATGAAAGTTCTTCAATTTCAAAACAAGAAATTAGCCCAAGTAAGACGACTACTTACTAGAACTATCCTACAAAATTTTAGGTAGGCACCTACTAAAGAATATTTTTATTTCCTCTTCTATAGCGCCTTGAACAGAGGCATAAGCTGGAAGCTGAGCTTCGTCAAAGAATTGAACAACTTGAAAAACGACAAACACAAGATGACGCGGTTCTCAATGTCGTCAACAGATATTGGAATCAACTTAATGAGGATATCCGCGTCTTGTTGCAACGTTTCGATGCTGAAACTGCAGACGAGTCAGAGAATAGAAGTATGTGTATTGAAGCAACTTGATGTGTATTGATCTTGCCGTCATCTTTTCCAATAGCCATGGGTTAATACGTTTGGTAATTTTCAGATGAAAATGAAGCAACAACATCATTTTTAATGCAGCTTTCCACTTGGGACAAAGAAGAACTCGATGAAAAACTAGCCAACCGGGTGCAAGTCTCAAAGCGAGCCGTTGCGAAAGTGATCCAAGCTTTCGATCGCTTGATGCAGCGTAATGAGAAGATAACACTTGCTCTGAAAGGAGAGCTGGATGGAGATGAAGCTCCGAACATGGACGAGTCCATTCGTCAGGCTAACATTGAAATACAAGCAGAGAACAGAAATTTGCAAGCCCTTACTACCTCTCTTCATGAGAAAAACCATACTATTTCACTCAAGGCAAGTATGAAATAACTCCCAAGTTTATTTGTTTGTCTCACAAAAATTCTTTAAGTATTTCACAGTACAATTTTGTATTTTCACCAATCTCTCCACACCTTGACATATTTAGAAACAGGTATTGTTCTAGTGCATAAGCATGTGATAGCTTGAATGAAATTCTCATAGCAAAAAATCTTAAAGAGTTACAAATACACTTAAAGTAACGTAAAAGCAAACTAAGTTTCAATAACCTCAGTTGACAGAGATAATTTACATTTTTTAAAGTATGACGTCCTTATCAAAAATCTTTTGCACAGATGTCCGAGCTGCAAGACAGCGTGATGGGGAAAGAAACGGAAGCCGCTGAGCTTCGCAACCAGATCGATGACCTCCAGTACGAGCTGCTCAAAGTGCAGTCACGCAACGACAAGCTAGAGAACCACCTTGCCGAGGCCATCGAGAAGCTCAAGAACTACCAGCAAATGCACGGCGAAGAGAAAGACAAGGACAAGGGTATAACCAAGACTGTGGTTGTATCCACCGTTTCGCAAAAGAAGATGGAAGATTTGCAGAAAGAAGTGGAAGAGCTTAGAGAGCTGGCAAACAATCGGCTGCAAGAGTTAGATAAACTGCATCAGCAACATCGAGAGGGACTCAAGGAAGTTGAGAAATTAAAGATGGATGTAAGTTTTTGACCTCATTTGTACGAAATACCTTCGTAGTCTAAGCTTTGCTTATAATACAGAACACTCAACTTTTTGCATTGGTTTTAAGGCAACACCTGCTTCAGTTCTGCCAAGCAGTATGAAGTGTAAAATCCCAAACCAATCAAATTTTAACACTTGTTCAAATGGCGCCAACCGCTTAGTTTTTAATATCAAAAACCACATTTGACAATTTCGGGAAGGAATTGTTCGTATTCACTTGAAAAAATGACTTGACCCAAATTCTTAATTGGCTGAACAAATATGTCATATTTGGTCTACATTGCAAGTACTGCCTTTATTTTAAGCATCTTTTAGTGTCAACCTGTCACTTCATCCCCTCTAAAATAATTTCAATTCTAATCTGTATGTTTCAACAAGAAATTATTTTCTCTATAAGTTGCCACACCATTTGAGCTAGGCTTTTAAAAATTTTTGTTTACTTATTCCAAATATTTGCATATTTGAAGCAACATGGGGGTCACAGCCCGATGCAACCAACATTGGGCTGTTTGGGGGTTTTGTAGTAAAATTGGGATTTTTTCCTAAACTCACGGCAGCAGTTGAATGTTTGTTAATGTCCTACTCAGAATAGTACCAGCCTAGCACGTTATTGATGGGCACATCTATTGCGGCTTCACAGCCTAATTTCGGTTTGGCCGCGAAATTTTGGCTTTGTGTCCAAATTTGTTTGTCGCCATGGCGTATTAAAAAGCTGAAGCCTAAATTAAAAAGGCAACGCCTTAGAGACAAAGCTTAAAGTGCAAGGTCAAAAACGAACTTCGTGGCGAAGTCAAAATTTAGCAGCAAAGCCGAAACTGTGAGGTGAAGCTGAAATATACCACGCCTCTTAAACGGGTGCCAGGGAAGTTTCCTACAATAAATGCATTATTTTCGCTGCTTTTATATATTTTCCCTCAGAATTTCAGTTTTACAGTATTGTTGATTGGTTTAACATAAGCTTTAAGGTTATAAAGTTATATCAGGCAGATTATTGGTTTAATCTTATAAGCAAAGCGTAAACTACTAGAGTATTTGTTTGAACCATACCGTGATATCACCGTGGCAACTCTGTTTGATTAGCAGCTTGCCAGAGAATAGGCTCATTTTTATGCCAAGATCAGAGCTCTGTGGATGGTACCGATGCATTTTGCTCTTCCTGATAAAAATATATTAGGAAGGCGATGAATTGTGGTAATCTTATAAAAAGTAACCTGTACTGATTATCTGTACAATTTAATCCTATTATAAAACATTTTTAGACTTCAATTCATAGTAAAAAGGAAGTGAAACTGATTTTAGGGCTAAGTAAGTAACTGTAAGTTTTGCCGTTGCAGGATCAACTCTCTATAAACTGTTAAAATGCCCCATAGTTGCCAGTGCTGGAGACGGTAAAGGCAAGGTCAGAGCAATGTAATCCCGTTTCTCTAAAAAAATACCCTTTGAAGACGCTGAATTAATTTTCTAAGCAAATGTTGGATTTTTTGGCTGAACATACATTTCTCATTGCTTAGCTGCGACAACTGCCCGAGTGCGTGATCGTGGAGACCACAGAATACAAGTGCCTGCAGTCTCAGTTCTCCGTGCTTTACAACGAGTCCATGCAGCTTAAGACACAGCTGGACGAAACTCGGCAGCAGCTGCACAACAGCAAGAATGCTCATCTGCGCCAGATAGAGATGATGGAGGTCAGCAAAATTTCTATCGTATCTTATCTAGAAGATACCTACTCAAACTATTCGATAATTTAGCATACTTTCATCAATCTCGACGTTTCATAGTATGGAAGAATTTCTAATGTGGATGGCAGATACACATGTGCAGTTAGACAGCTGTGACCTGAAAATTGAAAATACTAAATTACTATCAATGAGTTGAGTGTGAATACAAATTCTTGTTGCCCAGTATTTGTTGGCAATCGCACACCCCACAAATAGTAAATACGGATACGATCACGTCACGAAAAAAAACAGCAAGAAGATAACAATTTTTAGATCATTATTGACCTAGTGTATATTTACTTCACAGAGTGACGAGCTCGTGTCCCAGAAGAAGCTACGCACCGAGGTGATCCAACTGGAAGACATGCTCGCTCAGCTGCGCAAAGAGTACGAGATGCTGCGCATAGAGTTTGAGCAAAACCTTGCTGCCAATGAGCAGACCGGACCGATCAACCGGGAAATGCGTCATCTCATCACTTCGCTGCAGAACCACAACCAACAGCTGAAGGGGGAAGTGCATCGCTACAAGAGGAAGTACAAGGAAGCCAACGCCGAGATACCAAAGGTGAGGAGACATTTAAAAATGGACGAGAAATATAGATAGAGAAGGCCGGAATTATACCGATGTAGAAGTGCTTCTAGTAGTTTTAGTAGCAGTTATTAATTACCTGCCGCCACATACCAAAGAATGGCATAAGTAGAATTTACCTATATTTACTGAGTTACATTGCAGGCCTAGATTTTGCTGCAGTTCTCTTTCACAATATACCCAGGAGCAGTTTATCAATAGCCATTTAAAACAAAATAGGTACTTTGCTGGGGAAATAATTGATGATAAATTTATGTAGACACTTGTCTACTTCCTAATCTAAGTATGTACTAGTTTTCAAAAAAAAAAAATTAAACTAGGTGAAACAGTTTTTTTTGGAAACCTAATCGATTATTTTCGGAATACGTTAGATCTAGCTCATTGATATAAGGCATATGTCTGCTAAAATTATATTCACACAAAGAACAGAAGTGAACAATCTCTCAATCACCAATTATTGATTTAATGGACGACTAGCGTTCCAGAGGCGATCAACATTGGGGGATTTTTAACGCCATAAGAAAAGCATTATCCCCCAACGTTGATTGACTGGAATTCCTTGATCACTAGTCGTCCATTGCAATTTCGGGCCGCTTGTTTTTTTCAAATAAAATCGTGTGTGTTTTGCAGCTGAAGAAGGAGTTGGATGAGAAAAGCACAAAGTTGGACCAGCAGGCTGCCCAGGAAGTGAAGGAGAATGCTGCCGTGGAAGTGGCATTCAAAGAAGAAGTTTCCGAGGCCATTCAGGTAAATTAAAATCAAGTGGAAATGTATGAAAGCAAGCTATTTGAAGTTCATTGTGTGGTCTGGCAAACAACATATCCGTACAACGTATATGTAATATTTTTTTAATGGAATTAATGATGCATTTGGCATGACATATTTCATTGGAAAATTCTCACAAAATAATTTTGTGATCTGGTCAATGAAAAGGCTGCAAAAAGCATTTTCAAATCTTACATTATCCCATTGGCCAGATACTAGCTTGCAACTTTCGACTTCAATACCACATATGTGCATAATTCACCAATCGCTCCTGTGCTATTATTCCTACTTAACATCCCACTATGTCCATGTATTTCTGTCTAGATTAACACATCAATTTAGTAATCAATTAATGAACCAAAATATTTTATTTTTTTTTTACGTTATATGACATCATTTCTATTTATTATGGGACGGAAATAAAACAGTTTCAGGTGAATCTAGTAGCAGCTGGCAAAACCCACTCAATTTGTGTATAATTTTAATTGCTGCAGTCAAAATGTAAGTGGCAGAGGTGCCAAACTTAGTTCCTTCCTTAGAGAATCCAACGGGCTTTCTGACAAAATGTACTTACAGTTTTTATTCTTGCTACTTTTTGTTACAACAAGGTTTCAGCTTAAAAAATTGATAATATCACAATAAACCTACCTAAAAAAAAAGTAATGAAGATGGAAAAAACCAAAATGTATAGGACCAGGTTCACAGGTTCAAAACACAAATGCTCCTTCAACATGAACATAAACTGAAATGTGTTCATTCAGGTGAAAGAGGAGGCAGGAACCAGCAAGGAAGGAGTTGAAGAAGAAGTGGAGGGAGATGAAGCAGCAGACGCAGCTAACAAGGACCCTTGTCTCACGTCTCCGACAGGGAAGAAGGATCCCAACCTGAAGCAAGAGAAAAACGTGAAGAAAGAGGTGAAGACCGAAAAAGACCACAGGGATCGCACCAAAGAGGCCAAGCTGATCGAAACAGAACTTGTCAGAGATCTTAAGGCTCAATTAAAGTGAGTGTTGCTTTTATAGAAGTTGGCTAGTTAAAAGGCTTCTTTGGGATTTTGGTACGATGAATAAACATGGTTTGTATGCATGACAAACCCAAAACGTAAAATTATTTCCGTTTTTTGTGGGATTTGTGTTGTCTTGAAGCAATTTCAGTTCATGAGCGTGATTTCAGAGTGCGATTTCAGAGTGTGATTTCTCGTGCGCGTTGGTACGGCCAATCACAAGGCCTTGGCCAATTTTCCTCCCCATGAAAAGTGAATCTTCAAAATCGTGCTGATTTTAGAAAGTGTTTGGTGTTAGTTTGAATACTCAGATTATTTTTGCATTTTGCTTAAGGCTTTGTCACAGTAGATGTGCTAGTTCAGACCTGTATATTTGTGTTGTTTCAAGTCTCTTTATTTGCAAGGTTGAAACAGAAGGGGACACTGAGGATAACTAGTGCTCCTAAATAGGAATACCCCGTCTCTAAATCAGGGGCCGGCAAGTAGTTTTGATGGCGGGCCAAATGCAAATTTAAACTGTGGCAGGGACAAGGACGTACTTGTTCGAAGACAAAGTAATACGTAAATCGGTTGTTTAGGCATTATCGACGGCTTTGACCGAAGGAGGTGGTCTTTAGCCGCAAGCATGTCAAACTTCTTTTTTCCAAGCCTACTACCAGGTATAAATTGGGCTGCAAATTCCGAATGACATATGGCTCTTTCGATTGGTAAATTTATTCACTGACAAAACTTTTAAAGGTTTACTTTAATAAGGCAGCGTGAAGAAAAACATCTCGCCCAATTCTGGCCAAAAATTTCCGTTATGCATCTATGCGTTTTCCGTCAAGAATCAGCCGCGAAGGGAACCCAGTTATCTATGATTTTGTCTGATTCCATTTCTCTTCAGCAAATGTACTCACCAGAATGTAAGTGGGCAGTTTGAAATGATAATACCAGCCAGAGTTGGTCCGACTGCTGGTCTAAAAGGAAAATGAATACATGAACACGGACTAGTTTTAAATTGGTGTACATTTTAAGTTACCTTGTAAATTTTGACCTGCAACGTGTTATTCATACGTTTTACAGGAAAGCAGTCAATGATCAGAAGGAGATGAAGCTACTGCTGGACATGTACAAAGGTGTTAGCAAAGAGCAACGCGACAAAGTTCAACTGATGGCTGCCGAAAAGAAGTGTCGTGCAGAAGTAGAAGACTTACGTCAGCAACTGAAGAAAGTTCAGGTTAGACTCGTGTCTAATTCCTAATCGACTATTTTTTTAAAGTTCAGATTATGAGGAAATATTGTGGTTATCTCTACTTACATATAATGTATGTGAAGTTTGCTTGACAAGACTTGACTTTTGTCACAGGAGTGTAAACGAGAGGAACGGAAGAAACTCTGCGACGATGATGCAATGCGGAAGATTAAACAGCTGGAGGAGCAAACATACCAACTGCAAAAGCAGGTTGCATCTCAAAAAGCAACAGATGGCAGCTGGCCTGCTCACAATTACCAGATGCGACCTTTCGTAAGTTGTTTTCACTATCAATCCCCCTCTTGTCACACAATACCTTCAATCATTAATGGTTGGCTGGGGATACGCCACTAGTCAAATAAACTTAGCGGTTGTGGTTACCGAAGGATTCTATTTGCAACGTTAATCATTTGAGTCTTGCCTCGTGCTAAAGTCTGGCTGCAATTAGACCAATTCTCAACATCGCCAAAACTTGCACTATTCATGACTGACAAAGGAAGAACCACCGCAGAAATCAGCTAGATTTACTTTTAAACCACGTTAGCTAAGCATTTACGACGGGGATGAAATTTTAGTCCATCCACAGGCATCCGCAAATTTCTGTAATATCTATTAACCTAGGAGGTAATGTGTACAGCTAGCAGTAGCACTGATCGAAGATCATACTGAACCAGTATTTTTATTTTGTATTATTTCGCTTACCAAAATATAAAATTTCCCCTTTAATTATTGTATCATACTGGCGCTAATAGCCGCGCAGCTGAGGCGCCGTTAAACATAACAATAGTAATCGTATCTTGGAATAGAATGCATTTTCCAATGCACAATGGAGGAAATTTAGTAAGATTTGTACTCTTGTAGGAAGAAGAAGCATTGTTGAATGAAATGGAGGTGACGGGTCAAGCATTCGAAGACATGCAAGAACAAAACTCACGTCTGATTCAGCAGCTTCGTGAGAAAGACGATGCCAACTTCAAGCTAATGACGGAAAGAATCAAATCGAACCAGCTTCACAAGTTGTCGCGTGAAGAAAAGGAAGTGCTGAAAGACCAGGGCATAACGCTCACTTCGCAAGTGGAAGCGACCAATCTGGTAGTACGGAAGTTGGAAGAAAAGGAGCGAATCTTGCAGAACACCTTGGCCACAGTCGAGAAGGAGTTAGCTACGAGGCAACAAGCAATGGAGATGCACAAACGCAAGGCTATCGAGAGCGCCCAATCAGCTGCTGATCTTAAACTGCATCTTGGTGAGCTATAACATTTTTATTAGGATTTTGCTAGTGCACTTTTGAGGATACCTAAAAGGATCAGTTTTTTTGTATTGATTCTGAATTACTGGACAAACCTCATAAAACCCGATTTTAAAATTGGGCTAGAAATTGATTTCTAAGAAATCCACTTGAACTTTCCCAGGTTCCGTAAACTATTCTGAGGTTAACAGGCTATTTAAGGTATTTAGGAGTTTTTTATTTGGAAATTCCTTAATTAGGGGTAACCGTTTTACCCCTAAATAAGTAAACAGCATAGCTTACAAAAAATTGTGTGAGTTTTAGTGTCAGCTCTTAGCATTCAACCCAGTTTGTAAATCTTTCTTTTTTTTTTAAACTTGTGCTATACTACGACTTGGACACTAAATATGACTTTGTTCCTCCATTTGTTCAGAGAAATACCACGCCCAAATGAAGGAAGCCCAACAAGTGGTAACGGAGAAGACGAGCTCTCTCGAAGCGGAAGCGTACAAAACGAAAAGACTTCAAGAAGAGATCTGCCAGCTGCGGCGTAAGACCGAGCGCATGAAGAAGATCGAGATGGCGGGAACGCTGGACGAGGTGATGATGGAGGAGATTCGCGAGTACAAGGAGACTCTGACGTGTCCGTCGTGCAAGGTGAAACGCAAGGACGCAGTGCTGACCAAGTGCTTCCATGTCTTCTGCTGGGACTGCCTCAAGACGCGCTACGAGACACGCCAGAGGAAGTGCCCCAAGTGCAACGCCGCATTCGGTGCCAACGACTATCACCGGCTTTATCTGTCGACTTGAGCACGGGTGCGAATCGATTTTGAACGCTTTTCAAATGCTGAAAAGGAGAGAAAAGTTAAATTCTCAAATGTGCAAAATGTGCAGCACGAATTTTGTTTGCTGGTTGGTGATTCAATCTGCATTCGTCGTCACTCCTGTTTTATCGGATCTACCTGCTGACTTGAGTGTGTATTGCGATTCGATTTCGATAGCCATTCAAATGGTGAAAAGAGCAGAAGAGTGAAGAGATCACATGTGCAACAAGAATTCTGTTTGCTGGTTAGGGTTGATTCGAAATGGGTTTGTCTTCGATGTCATTCATGAGAAAAGTCTTTACTGGTCGACTTGAGCACACAGGCAATTTGATTTCAAGCACTTTTCAAATGCTGAAAATGAGATATTAAGAAGAATAATATATAATATGGGGCAAGAATTGTGCTTGCTATTTGCAGCAAGAAAAGGTTCGTTCGATTTCAAAAACTGAACTTGGGGAAATTTAAAAGAGAAGCCCAAGACTGCTTTGCTGGTTGTGGTCGTGAAATATGTTTTGACCTGAATCGGAATCAATTTTTTTGGAGCTGATGAACAAAAAAATTACTGAAAGTAATATCAACGGGCACAAGCTGCAACGCTTCTATCGTTCCTACAAAATCACCCTTTTGTTAACTTTTAATTTCTAAATCATTATTTATTTATAGGCATTAAAAATTGCATTTTGTTTTGGTACTATATTATATCAAAATTCTCCACTGCTGTTTTATGTTGAATGCATTGATGAATGATTAGACCTAGAATTGATTTCTCTGTATCATACTGTGTTAGGTGTCTAGTGACCTAGGTATAATACAAATGCTTAGTTTTATTAGCACTTAGGCATTGGAACCTACCTTTTTTATGAAATGTTCATCTCAAAATGAGAAAATGGCTGACAGTAATTGGTAATGCTACCTCCATGGTACAGAAACACTGGTGATTAATTTTTATGTTTTAAGTTATAATAAAATCTTGACACCACCATAATTGATTTTATTTCTCTGAATGCACACAGCGCCATACCACAATCTCATGATTTAAGCTAGGATTTTGACAACTGAGATGGTGGCATGCCATTTACCATCGCCGTCCAAATCCACCACGTGACATTATTTTTAAAGGGACTTGGACATGCTGTATCAAACCCGAGATTTATGGAGAGGCCTAAAATTTAGATCATCTGATATTTCCCTAAGATATTTGTATCAGAACAAGACTAATTGTCCAAGGCAAATTTGCGTACAGCATAGCTAATCAAGGAATCACACCTCCTTGGCGCCATACCACGTGGTACCTATCTCAGGAGATTAGTGCTGCATTTAGAAAAATGTGGTTATTTTCATCGTCCATCGTTAATAGCCGGTTGAGTAGACGCAAGTAGGCGTTAACCCCGCTGAACCCGTTACCAAAGGCGGTAACCCACAACGTTAATCATGAAAAAGTCTGGCTGAAATTGGATCAGTTCTTAACGTCGCCAAAGCTCACAATGTAAATTAAACTAGCCTTTGAGAAGAATACTCATAAAGGAACAACTTCACTTTTCTCTCTGCTAATCTTCATACCATTTTTTCTCCTTTATGCTTACTTCATCGTTCGTCTCTCCCCATATGAACCTCAACTGCCTAAATCAATGCTTTTGTGCCAATCCAATCGAAATCATTTCTTAAAATCTCGTCCATCACCATTGTAAATAAAAATGGCCAGAGTACACTACCCAGTCCCACCTTAGAGATCACTTCAAACCACTCCGTTTTCCCATTTATTGCTTTTACTCTCCTACGACAATCTTCAAATAAACTTTGGAATCTACTTAACACCTCCAATCCAACACATTTTCTTTTCAAAGTACCCCAATTCCCAAACCCTTTCTCATGTTAAATGGGCATATGCTTTTACTTTTACCAAGTCTAAAAATGCCATACTTACATTGGTGCTTTCTTCCCATTTCTTCTCCACCATTTGCCTAACCGTAAATATAAAGTGGATCGCGTATTTCCAACACCGTATTGTTCTTCATGCAAAGTCGGTTATTCATTGTCTCAATCGGTTTTCTATCATCCTTTTGTACACTTAAGCCCAATCGCTCATTAGTGTGCTAACTCTAAAATTTTTGCACTCTTTCCTATCACCATTTTTTAATATTACTTATATTTCCCCTCTTGTCTAATTTTCCGGAACTTTCTTTTCACTCCATACAATTTTTATTACACTCATAAACTATTCCAGTCCTACTTTTCCTCGTGCTTTCACCATTTCCTATGGCAATTTATCGCTACCAGGCTTTGCCATTTTTTATCCTTTGAACAGCAAGTTCTAATTCGTCCATTGATATTTCGTTAATCTCCTCCACTTCATCTCCTCCATCGTCTTCATCCTCTTCATCTAAAATACAATTTTCTAACTTTCCATTCAAAAGTTCATGAAAGTATGAACACCACGCGTATTAAATTAATTCTCCGTTATTGATTATTTCCCCCTGAATGCTCACATTTCGCTGCACTTCTTTCTCGCTGTATTTTCTATCCATAATTCCAGGAATCATTTTCTTGTTTTCATAAAAATATTTCTTTTACTTTTCTGCCAATTGAAAACTTCAGAAATATTCGTTAACAATAACAGTCACCGACGATTCTGTATCTACACTGAGTATCCTCTCCACTTAACTGCAATCAACAACGATTCCCTATCGGCTAGTTACACTAGCTAGGCGATATGGATGATGGCAGCGGAATAACAAAAACCAACCTACCACAGACAATCAGGGGGTAAACCAAGCCCCTTGTGCTACAAATGTTTAGAATGTACAAAGAAAACATTTATTTTACACAGGATCCATTTTACTTTTTAATTACACCTATCTGCAAAATGTATGTTTTAATTTATAAATAAGAGCCTTTCCGCACTATATGGCTTTGCCATTAACTGGCTTCTTCTCTTTTCTATGAAATATCTTTTGTTTTGTTCTGTGTATATGAGGGAAGAAAAAAAAGTTTACAAATGAAATGAAACCCTTAACTCACAATGAATGTCTTGTGAAATGTTTCTCAAGCACGCAGAAACTAGTAACGCCTGCCTTTTGTAGGAGACTGAAACCAAAACCCGGATTTTTTTTCAAACCCGATAGCAATGTTTTTAGATTTCCAAAGAAAGAAACCGGGAACAAACTGTTGTCTTTTCGGGGTATTTTGGTTTATAATGTTTTTTATTTTCGGTTAATTAACTCTTTGAAGCACACAATTAGGAAAATTTCAAAAAATGTTTAATACTAAGGAAATTATTTAGGTTGTAATGAGTAAAAATACTATTTAGGCAAATTCCTTTTTTTTGGCTCTGATTGGCCGGAAAATGGTGATATGGTTAATAAACCACCGTGCAAAAAACATGACGATTCACGAAAGAAATATTTGAATTGTAAACTCTCTCAGCCAGTGGTGGTTTGTAGAAATATTACGAATAAAAAAAAGTGCAGAGTATTTAAGTTGAACATCCACTTTGTGCGGCGCTGGTGGTTTGTAACCGTGCATCGTGCGCAGCGACGAAGCGTCGTCCTGATGGGCTGGTGTGTAGCTTTTTCTAAGCGCACTTCCTTGTGAGGCCGACGAGAGCGCAATGAATGTTTGAAAACTGCAGCGTAACACGTCGCATATTGAAAGCGTGATTTACATTGGCCCACCTGATCCCCACCCACGTCCCAGCAAAACAAACTTTGAAATGGCTAGCAAGATGGTTAGAATTTGGATGTAGTGTATTTTGTAACATTCCATCATTAGAGCCATCTAGTGGTTGCCATCGCAAGTACCCTTTGGCAGTAGAATGCTACTTTATCGGCCCATCTGTATGTCTGAAAAGGACGTTTCCAAAAAGTAGCCAATCCTCGATGGTGTTTTGCATCTTGGAGTCTAAATATCGCTGATGTGCAATGTCTGCACACTGGACCACTGCATCTTGGACGCGTGTAAAGTAGCTACGCCGCGCTCTTTGATCGTCATGGCCCCTTGGAGTGCGGGTCAGAGTGCCTCCATCAGTCAGAGTGCGGCCGTTGGGGTGATCTGAGCTGTCTGGTCAAAACATGGCGGATACGCTAGCAGTGTACAAGCATCAGTCGCTGTCAAGTAACTGTCTCTCCACCATGTTTTGTCCACACTCCCACTAAATAACCTCCAGCACGAGTTGAACGCGTTGCGCGCGCAATCACCATGACAGCAAGATGTCTTGAAATGAAGATTGCTAGCAAGCAGTCCAACGTGCCTCAGAAACGATTCCAGCCTCCCGCATCTCGGACGTCGGGCCGGTAGTCTTCGACGCCAATGCGTCGGGCATTGAAAACTGGACTCTGAGTCCGACAGCCGACCTCCACCTTGCACACCGAAGCGGCAGGGCAGATCTGAGTCCAAACTGGACCAGAATAAGACGAACTTTATTGATGGGATGCACGGAACCCACGCAATCCATTCGTACGAGTGGACACTAGTGCACAATAACACTGCTTGTAGCGCGCTCACTTGGTGGTCTTCAGCAACCACGGCCCTTCCATATCTGCATTTATCGACCACTTTGAAGCCGACTGCCGAGACAAATGCGGGCTGCGTTCGTCAAGCTCAAGGCTGATAATGTCATGCCAATACACCGACGAGCGACCGAGTCAATTGCTAGATAGAGGAACGAAAGAATATCAGACATATTTCCATCTCACCAGACACATTCATTGCACAGCGAGATAACCAAGACATCGCTCAACGGCCTGCATTTTGTAGCAGAACGCACACTGCAGAGCGAAAGGTATTTATTTATTTATTTATTTATTTTCCGTGTCCGGTCAGACAACAAATTTCCAGTAGTTAGCGACGGATATTGCCTTGTCGTTAG
>QKMV01001243.1:0-16933 GCA_003287335.1 Lednia tumana
CAGTAAATTATATTTTAACAAAATAGCTATATGAAATTTAGCAAAATTTTTAAGTTTTCTTACCTTAATAGCAACATCGTGCAGGTGTTGGAGCAAAAATGCAAGCAGTGTTGTCAACTTGTCCTTATTTCCATCCGCTAAACTTGGATGGTTGCACTTGATGACTCGTTCCAGGATCACCGACTGATACTCAGGGCTTTGATTGGCAAACAACTCTTGAAGCTCTTCATATTTTTCAGGTACTGAAACAAGTTCGAACGTGCTTAGCGTGAAGTGCTTAATTATCAACCAACCTAGTCATTTGAATCACGTGACGTCAAGAACATACCTTTAAATGTGTACGGCAATTCTTTCCTTGCTGCATCCATTATCATCTTCCTGGCTAACAGATCTTGCTTGAACTTTTCTGCTTTCAAAGTCTCTGTTTCTTCTTCCGTCTTAACCTCTTCTTTTACTTCCAAGCCGATCGATAAATCTGCATCCACAGTGGTTGCCACATCATCTACAGACTCAGCCTCCGACTTCACCTCTGTTTCATCGAGAAGCCTGCCACCTGGTTCATCAGTTTCCATGACAACGACTTGTGATATCGAAGCATCTACTTCATGCGTCGGCACGTTTTCATCTTCCGAATCAGTTTTCAAATCTTCAAGATTGTCCTCTTCATCTTCGTCAGAGGATTCGTCATCGGAGGAGCTGTCCTTTTCAGCTAATAAAATAATAGAAAATAAGGCAAAATCGGCAGGTCATTCGATGTTAAAAAATAGATGTCCACCCCAACACACCAAACGAGCTCATTGGAGCAGTGAGCGCCTGCCTAATTTGTAAACTTTGTTCAAATTCCACGACTGGCTATTCCGGCTGTGGTTTCCGTGATTTCCAAGTCCATTCGAGGCAAATGCTAGAATAGTTTCTCTATCACAGCATGGCCACATCTCTCCCATCCTTCCCCCCTGATCACCAAGTTTGGGAGCTTGTTGGGTCTTTCTAAAATGCCAACAAAAAAAAGACGATACTCACACTGATTGCCGGCACCGTCGCTTTCTATTTCGCCATCGTAGTCCATGCCGTTCGGCAGATGGCTTACTAATTGTCCATCAGCATCGTAGCTGAGTACATTATTTGCATCCTCGTCGTCACTTGGTAATGCAAATCCATCGTCCAGATCGTCAGCACTTCTACAATAGAAAGCAATACACACTATTTACTAGAACATACTTTTGTGCCTGAGATGCTGGTGATAAATAACAGAGTAAGGCAGGGCTAGAGAGCCTATTTTGTGGGTGTAAAATAGAATGATTTCTCACCGTATGGACGGTAGATACTAAGTAATTAGTAGCCATAAGCCTATGTTGACGTAACACTAATGGGCGTTTAGTTTTAGCTGCATACTTTTTGTTTCCAATCATATAGAATACAAGGTTAAATTTTAATCTAATCGTAATTTATTAACAAATCGGACACAAGTTTCTAACCTGTGCGTTATCCTTGGTTTGTCAGAGTCACTTATGCCATGCATTCTCTTCAATCGGTCTGCTTCGAGTAATTCAAGGCGTGCCTTTTCATCCTTGACGATTTCCTCTTCTGACTTCAGACGATCTGTAGGCTATAACAGAAATGTAATTCAGTAGTGAAATCAAAAGCAATTGCCCATTAACTACATTTTTCAATCAAAATCTAGATTCTAGTGCAGGGGTCGGCAATGAGTGGACTGTAATCCAGATACAGACTACATCTTTATTTATGCTATATTAGTATGTATAGGTACCTTTTCTATTTTTACCAGGCATAAAAGTTGTAACAACTGCTCAATCAAATGGAACTCAATTTGTAGCCAATCAATTTAGCTCTGCCTAGCTCGTGACGTCTTTGACTCTATTCTAGTGACTGGCTCTCCTGGTTGTGGTTTATCCACAACTATCCCAAATAAAATGCTCAAATTAATAGCTCAGTTTGGTCAGTTTTGGAGCTTGCATTTTTTTGTCTACAGAAGGGTTTTCTTCCGGACTTTGTAGTCTTAATCGTATTTTCAAACTTGTCGAGTGGAGCAAGAATGGGAACAGGAGCTGGTGAGGGGCCGGTCATGTATGCTAATTTAGTCCATGTACTTATGCCAGTATTTGGCCCAGATGGTCGTAAGTAATCACGGAAAACCGCAATAGTGGGACAGCCAATGATCCACGTGGCTATAGTGAAATAAGCTTGTCTAAAAAAGACTATTCTTGCACTATATAAAAACTACCTACTTTTTATGAGCCTGGACTATCACCCTTTTCTGCATATGCCCAGCTAGCGGACTATGGGACAAAATAGTTGCCGGCCCCTTGTCCAGAGTCTAAAATAGCACAGCTTTTTTTGTAAGTGTTTTTACTCACTCTTCCTCTGGCCTCAAATCGTAACTCTCGCATCGTAGTATCAAAATCATCTGGCTTTTCGACAGGCTCAGCAGGTCTCTCTTCGGCAGGCTTCCTCTTGGACGTGGCAATAATTGGCAGAAGGTCCTTCCATTCCGTGTCCAACTTGTCTGTGAGCTCCTGAGTTTTTTCTCGAGACTTCTTCTGCTCGGCCTTGCGCTTCTTTGATTCGACAATAAGCTGCTCTATCAAGTCCTTGCGGCTCTGAGGGTCGCCTGTCTTGGTGAAGATGCCACCCCCAAAATGCGCCTCTTTTACGAAATTTGCTAAAAGTGAAAAAAGTAGTATTTAGTAGCATGGATCACGATGATACCGCCTTGATGTGATGGATAGGACTGCAAATTTAAACTGTGCTCAATTACCATCTAATTTTCCAGTGTCTGTTTCGTCTTCATCATCACTTCTAGGGTCGTCAAACTTCTCGAGTTCATTCAAAGTTTGCCCATGATGCGTCAACACTTCGTCGTCAGCCAAATTGAACATAGACTTCTACAAACCAAGACATCATACATGAAATTATATCTTTATAAATGTTAGTCAAAAAAGTAGTCGAATTAAAAATTACCTTATTGTGAGACCTCATGCGTTCAGCAGTGAATCGAGCCATTATACGATCCTCCCCTGTCATTGCTTTATTATTCTCACCAATACGACGATCCATAAACTTGTTAGTCTTGTCCTTGACACGGTATTCTTGAAGGAGTGTAGTCTTTCGCTGTGGATTTAAAATGATTGTTAACATTATCGGTGCAACGCCATGCGGCCATGCTGCCTAGCGTGCTATGGTCATGGGATCGCTGAGTATCGGCCTCCAGCATACTTCATGAGCCCTTACAAATTAAAAAACCAACCGATCTGAGACAAGAAAACTTAGAAGTAATATACCTTCGCCACAGCTTTAGCTCTTGAAACGCCAGGCAATCCTCGGTCGTGTTTAACCTTTCTTCCCAAAACTTCAAACTTCTGCTTATTTATATGAACCTCAAACGGGTTGAACGTTTTCTTCTTCGTGACTTCTTTCCTCGCACAAAGCGAGATTTTCTTTTTCCCTTTACTCTTCTTTACACCATTACTCTTCGTTACACCTTTACTCTTCTTTACCTTTGCCATTTTTCTGTGTTTTTCCACGTTTTTTCCCAAGAAAATACGCACCTACGCTTACAAACAAGAAGACAACTACACAGACTGCACACATGGCCGCCGCGCCGCGATAGTCAGCTGAGCTGAGTGACCTTCGTGTTGCTTAAATGAAATACGATCGATTTGCGGGAAGAACAATACTGACCATGTGCTCCGAACTTGGTGCAAATCCAACCCCTGGACCTGCACAGGGACAGGATGCAGGTGCCACCCCTCGCACTGTTGTCACCCACTACCCACCCCAAAAATATTACTATAAGTAACCTCAACCCACCCTATGGTACCTACGTCTTAAAAAATATTTCCAGGCGTTAACTTGGGCGTAAGCGGTAAGCCTACCTTACCCATGCATTTTTTTAAACTACGTATCTAATGAATCTAACAAATAATAATTAAATATAAATCATTTAATTTCTCTAAATAGTGTGAAACATTTCAAATTTTGCTAACAACAGGAAATCTTAACTTTTTCGCAGCTACGACGCTAAAATTTGCTGAAAGGTATGAAATGTGGCAATGCAAGTCATGAAATTGCCCATTTCTCTCCCTAGTTATGCGGCGCACTTTGGTTTACTTTGCTAACAATTCATTTTTTTGATTTCACCGTGGGCACCACATGTTGCCTCTTTTTGTCGTAATTGTACGGGTACTTTAATTTTTCAAAGTTTTAAAATGATTTTGTCAGTAAGAATCGTTCTATTTTTTGCTTTTCTCCATATTTCAAAAAAATATGAGCTAACGCACCTTTTTCTGTACAAATTCACCATTGTATATTACTGTATATGCCCACGTATTTTATATTACGGTGACAGTGACAATGTCTCCTCATAATTGCTCTAGGCTTTAGATTTAAAAAAAAAAGGGTTTTTTCGTAACTGAAACTTGAAATAATTAACCTCACGTTCTCTTGTCCCATATTATTTCCTCATCTCGTACGGACTTAAGAACGCATCTTTCTCCGCCTGAATTTAATCAATCGAGACCAAACTTCAGCTTTCGAGGATTTTAATGTACAGCTTTCAAACTTTCCAGCCCCGTCATCACAGACGAAGGACTGTTTTCTATCATTGATTTTGTTGTGGACCTCTTGAAAAAGGTAAAAACGGACATTTTGTTCACGGAATTTTTGACTTGCGTGCACCAGTGCACACTGAGTGCACCCTGAGAGAGAGACAGCGAGTATTTACCACACAGCTTCCTAGATTCGCTCGTCCTTTCTATGAAGGACGAAGAACGAGCAAATCTAGAAAGCTGTGATTTACCATGATAAAACAATTGACATCTCAAGAAATCACACTCAATGCGCACTGCCAAAATTTCAAAACTCTCTTTGATTTCAAAAATCATTCGAGATATGTTTATTGCCGTCGTCGAAATGAAAACGAAACTGAAATGAGTCGATGCTAAACTTTGCCTTTTGTTCTGTTGATGTTCTGCATGTTGTTTGCGCTTTAGTTGACTTTCGCAGTCAGGTCACTACACTCGTAACTTCGTAAGTTACTATTGCACCTTACAAGAAGCCTGTCTGAGCCAATCGCATCTTCTTTTAATCCCGATCGTCAAACAGCTTCGCGATCACCTGCCAATTCGGACTGAATCAAGAAAACCAACATAAAGTGCAATAAAAGACAAGGCCAAGCATCTGTGATTTACCGAAATTACAACGCAAAAAATCGGGCCGAGCCC
This sequence comes from Lednia tumana, assembly GCA_003287335.1. Classification (NCBI taxonomy): domain Eukaryota; kingdom Metazoa; phylum Arthropoda; class Insecta; order Plecoptera; family Nemouridae; genus Lednia; species Lednia tumana. The sequence continues at coordinate 5,241 of QKMV01001243.1, forward strand.
AGATCTTTCTGACGCAGTCGTCGTCATTTAATATGCCGCCCGTATGAGAATTGTGATGCATAACATCACATTTCCATAATCATATCCTGCGTATTCTCGCGCTAGAGATTACCATCATGAATACCAAGCAATCAAAAGCGTTCTTCCCTCCAGAAATAATGACCATATTTCCTTGTGGCATGCCTCGTGTTGTCTCGACAGCCGGTCAGTCGTTGGTTTGATCAAAATCCAATACGTATTATAGGTATAGCTGTACCATAGAATAAAGATTTTAGCTATCTATTGAGTACAACCTTTATTCTATGGCTATACTCTATAGATATCAAAACTCCAGGTGCATCAATAAAAACCCTTGTTTCGTTATACATTTTAAATGCTATTCTCCAATCGTGCTGGTTTAGGATTAAAACATCCAAATTCTTATGATTTATTGCGTTTTTGGAATGACCAGATTTTGGAACGTCGAAAATACAGGGACGACTCTTGGAATTTTCACATGGGTGTGGGCATTTCCCCAAACAAAATATAGAGTCACACACTGACTTAGCGTTGTTTGGTAGAGGTATTGGGAGTTCGGAAATCTGATTACCTACTTTCAGTGCAGCCTCGTTCATTTCGCATGATTTTGCTCGATGTTTCTTTCGTTTTAACATAGCCTGCTGGTATCGGAGATTTCTGAGTTTGGACTATTCGTGAAATAGTCGCAGGAGAGCCGAAACGAGCGTGATTGCGGATTTGGTCTTTAATTTCAGTTTTACTGCAATTTATAACCGCCAGAATCTAGCATTATCCGTAATTTCTGTTCACTTAACGCAATTAAAAAAAAATGCATAAAGTTGGATTTTTTCGCCTTTAATTTGCATTCGTTGGGGAGGTGGGCTAGTCGTTAAGCTCTGAAGAGCCAGGATTTTTTTTACGGGAGGACTCTTAGCGAATGGTCACTTGTCAGTGCGAAAATTGAAACGGAAAATAGATACTGAATTGTCAATGAGATAGCCGTGCCCTGTGGATGAGGAACTAATTTGTCAGCTTTTGCTTGCATCATCTTATCGCTCATATCAGTCGTGCACATTTTGAGAGGATGGATGGAGACTGACAGGAACCGAACTAGAGTATTTCCGCGTGGAGAAATTAATTAGCCCGAGTTGATAACAGTGTTAATTAGAGTAGCTTCCGATCTCAATTAATGTCCATCGCTCCAGGAAATTGATAAGATGGACGATGGATCGCGTTTGCTGGGTGAATTGGCACACAGTTTATTGTCTATTGGGCTGTAGGGCACGAAAATCGTAAGAATAAGTTGCGCTCTACTTCGCATTCGCTTTAATTTAAAGTTTCAGCTTTAAGTCATAATATCCCTGGTAGTTTTAAATCGAACTGTTTGCGGTTATGCTTCGGCCTGTGTTATTTGCCCAACGTTTCGGGAGTGAATGAACGTTTAACTTCAGTAAAATACTTGAGCAGTGTCTCGTTTCTCATAAAATTATTCCTTGGCAACCACGAAAGATTCCAAAATGCTACTATTCTCTGTGTAATTGATTTCTACCTTGGTGTTGGGGAAGCGCTTCTACAGATAGCTTTTCTAGCGTCAAGAATAATTTGAGGCATCAGATTTCAGATTTCAGATGAATTGCCATTAACAATAAATAATATACATTGAGAAATTGGCTGTCCTGGGTGGAACATTAACCAATAAGCGAAAGGTAACAATTTGCAACCGATCCGAGATACGAACCCAGACCACTCGTTTACCAGACGAGTGCTCTACCGCTGAGCTAGCGGGGCAAACAACCCATGCCTCACTAGGTAGGGTCGAGGTCTCCACGGACGAGAGACCGAGCGACTCTTACTTTGGACTCTTACTTTTGTTTGAATAAAAGAGTAAATGAGTACAGAAGTTTAATGAATACATATGCTTTTTTTCGCATAATACGAAACTTCAATCCAGATACGATGGAATATTCAATTAGCTGAAGTATATAGTAGTACTGTAATTATGTAAGTGTAGCAAACCATGGAATTCTCCTGGAGTGCTGCGAAAATCAGAGTGATAATTTTCCGTGGAACCTGGAAACGAATCTGATTTCGAGCCTCCCAATTATCATCCTGCTGACTGCTGAGTCATCTTTCAGCCATTTCTGTTCAAAAACATATTGTTTTACAGTCTCGTGTTGTAGTGATTGTTCTAGCGACAACACAAACGATAAGACAAAGATATAAAAAAATTGTAGCACATCGTCCACTTTCCGCAACGTATTATGCAAAACAGTGCCAATGCCATGGCCACGAAATTCAATGATGCAAGCTGTATACTGCTAGCTCTCACAAACACCGTGCTAATGATCGGCGAGTAAAAGTATTCCAAGCAAACCCTACTTCTCATTCATAAAAAAACTATACGCGAGGGACTGTTGCGTGATAATCTAGCTCACATTTCCAGTTATAAATAGAAACTAGAAAGGGCATAATAGAGTTTCGAAAATCGATCAGCTTTAGGATCGAAGCCTTTAATTTTATAGGGATTAGGGTGAGCAGTCTAAGATCTAAGTACGGACGTCGAAGCAAAAAAGTCCGTGGACTCGTGATGAGTAGAAGATAGCGAGATGTGGATGGGAAAATTGATTCACGAGTGATTGTTCAAGAAACTGCGGTACGTTCCACTCTAATCAGTAATCACATACCTATGTGGGCAGCTTCAACCATAGTTTTAATTTATTATTACTGTACTGCTATGAAGAAGAATCTTTCGGGGACGATCAACCTTCTTGCTTTTCCATTATTTCGCCGCTATTTCGGACTGCGTAGCATTGCGTGTTAGTGTAAACGCTTAGCGCGGAAGAGATTTATCATTTTGTAAAGTACAAAAGTACAAAAAGTGCAACCAGATCATGCAAAATACTTCCTCAAAGTGCGAGCTAATGTGGCGCGATTAAATGATGTAATTATCCAATCATTTGTGACCATGGACTAGTTAACCAAATTGAAGACATTTTACGTAATACCAATTATGCCATTGCATGGTATCTACCAGGTATGCTAGAGAGCTTCCCTGTCCGAGTGGACTCTGAGGTGGCTGTCCTCGGGTCATCGAAGGTAAAGGTCCGTGTCCAGGAAAAATAAACCCAAACCCTGCGTTGCCCTTCCCGTTTAGTCGACACTTAAAAATCAATATCAATAGAAATATCTCAGCTCCACGCCTCAAGGGACAGATTACGAGAATCCGGTGTAATACAGCAATTGGGTACGTGTTAACATATTGTGCATATTGGGGTGCATATTTTCATTCAGAGATTTTGAGCGACTTTGCAGCCATATTTGAGTCAGCTATTTCTAGAGCTTGAACGAAATTCAAGTTTGAGCATTTTCCCGTAATTTTGAGCGTTCTTCATGTGTGAGACAATTTCCTTTTTTGATTTCTGTTTCGGTTAAAGCCCAGAACTTTCTTACAAATTGAATGGTGCCTATTAGAGGCCGGTCTGCTATACATGTGAAACCATCACATTTATCGATCCCTGTATGGTATGTATAGGTAATAAATAATAACAAAGACAATAAATCACACCGAAATCCAGTCCCAGAAATACCCATGTGGTGCAGACCACCACGTCTAAATCATCGCCAGTAGATTGTAGAAGAACAACGCAGTCAGTCGACTCATCTCCGGAGCGAGGAAACATTGCTCCCACTTTGTTCGTTCTGATAAAAAGTCCCCCACTCTCATTTTTTCCACATACTGTCTGACGAATAAAAAATTGTTGGAAAAATGTTTGAAGGCACCAAGGTCGGAACTAGCGTTACCGCGCGGTGTACTTATAAATACCAGAAGACGTCGGGTGCGTGTTCAGTGTGTTGTTATCCTTCCTGATTGGTGCCCAGTCAAAGTGGTCCTCGCTCCTTCGAAAGAGTCGCGCATTGGTGCTCAAGTCAACTCAATCGGCGAAGTATTTTCGTAAGTTCCTCTGCTCGTTTTTTTTTCACTTTGAATACTTTTAAAAAGATTCGTAAAAACTCACTCGATACCCAATGGTTTGTGGAATGTGGAAAGAAAGCGGTCTAGAATATATTTATAACTAGTATTAAAATTGGGTAGGTACTGAATTTCTAAATTAAAAATAGAAATTCGTCGGTCACTTTGAAGCTGTCTGCGTTATGATGTGTTTATGTACAATTACAAGACAAGCTCTGATAGGTCCTATTGGTTGAGGACTAGGAAATACACGGGTTGTCTAGAAGACTGTCGTGTTCTGTGGTGCAGGAACTATCCCAGCATTTTGGGTAGATTCAAGGAATGTCTTAGTGGAGAACCACGCAAACAACAACCAGGTATTAGCCGGTGCCCTGGTGAAATATTTCTCACTGATATGAGTTCGTTGTATCTGTAACCGTGGCTCCTTAGTTAAATTGGTATTTATAAAATAAAGCGAGTGATGTCTAAGGGATTTCATCTACAACATCACCTCCCCAGGATTGAGACCGAAACCTACCGATTATACTGGTAAAAACGACGGGAAAATCAGGAATCACTCTTCAAGAATAAAATACAGTGTAGCTCAGCGCTGAGAATGTGTCTACAGGGACTAGGAGATGTGCTAAAGAAGTCGGGGCGCAGAAGAAGCCATTAGAAGAGCTTGGGGAAGAATTGAGAGGTACAAAGCCTCTTGCCCTCGGGTCAACATTCTGTTTTCGATCACACATTTTCACGTAACACATTCATTCTCCGTCGTGTTGCTTTGCTACGATTGCAATCAAAACGCCCAGAGCTATCTTCGGTTGAAGTTTTCAGCGATTTCATGCAACCATCCTGGCAAATGCTGGGATAGCATCTTCACCACAAGCCATTACCATCTCCATATCACAAGCCTTACCCATATACGTTCTATCTCAACACGCTGTCAAACATTCTTTGGAGCTTGAGGAATACTAAAATCACTTCAGAAACACCTGCCTACTCGAGGACTCGAACCCCGGACCTTTTGCTAAATGGCAATAGCTCTACCAAGTGAGATTAGCAGGGTACGGCATTTCGGAATTGATTTTAATCTAAATGAGATGGTACATCTCAGAAGGAGAATTTGAACCAAGAGGCTTTGATATTTTTCAATGTTCTCGTGTAGGCAGGTATTTTTGAAGTGATTTTAATATTCTTCATGTTAATACTAGCCATGTATTTGGCTTTACATTTGCAGTCCTGTCCTAGTAATCTTTGGAGCTCCTTGGTTCAACGTCAAAACAAAAAAAAATCGCCGATGTAAGCTTATACCACATCTACATTCCTAAATTGCTTCCAGGATAATGGCACGGATACTCCTGATCGTCATTCTGGCCCTAAGTGCCATGAGTGTGATGGCAGCCCCTGGCCCTGACGCGTGGTTCGACCTCTTCGGGATCAACTTCAACCAGAGGCCACGGCCCCACCATTCCTCGGGAGGCAGAGCCATCGGGGGCAAGGAGCGATACAAGCAAATCTGCCGAACCATAAACCCAGACAACTATGCCTTCCCTGGACGCATACCCTATCCTTCGTCACCTGTTTGTCCATACTGAGGATGGACATTCGTGTATCTTGAATTATTGCTATGACCAGTCTTTGGCTTGCTGATAATTGTGGCCAATATTTAGGTATCGGATGGAGAAAGCTGCTTATCAGGATTTCAATTAAAATCAGTTAAGCTCTTTGTACTTTTTCAAGAGCTGATCACCAAAATTTGGTTTAAACTTTTTAAGAATTAGTTCCGTAATGCTTCATTTAGAGCAATGCAAAGCAACTGCTTTGGCGAGGGGTTCACTAGCTACAATCAATCATAAAGTCAATTAAGTTCATGTGTCAAAACTTGGAAAAGGATCAGGAGCTGCCGTCGGACTTGAAAAATATGTACCCTTTGTCACTTTGCCGAAGCCTTCGTTTGCTCTGAACGAAGCATAATGCTCACTCCTATGGGTACCTACCCAACTCAACTAGCTGTATGTTTGCCGATTGACAAATCAATGCCAAAATAAATAATAGGTTACCTAGGGTTTAAGATATAGATACCTAGCCATTAGTTACTACTAATCATAGATATTAAGTGTTCACAAATATAATGGATAGCCCCCATCAGTACCAATAGATGAAAAATAGCTGTGATATTTAATGCAAATTTTTCTATGACTAATTTGCAAATGTTTAATAAAGTTACTAAGTACCTACCTACTAGCTTGTGCCAGAAATGTGCTTTCTGTGTGTGAGTCGAGAAAAAATTACACAATTCTTGAAACATTTTATTTAATGGATCTATACTAGAGAACTGTACAGTACATTTTTATTTGAAAATATTTCGTACATTGAATAAATGAACATGGATGGACAGAAATATATACCTACTTGCATTTATAGCCAATATGTACAATTAAAACTAACTAAACCTCCAACAACTATTAACTTTAATGAGGATATATAAAAAAGAAGGAATTTACAAACATAACAGTGTTCATATTGTGGTACTCAAAACTACTTGGTAGATATTTACTGAAGTTATCAAGTATTAATTACAATTGCGTTTCAAAAATCTACTACTCTAGACCAGTTTCCTGTCAAAATTCCACAGAAAACAAGAAGTCCTCTGTATTCCTTGTCTAATGATGGGAAAACTTTTTGGAAGTCTTCCTAAGATGGCTCCTAGTCCAACACTTCCTATCATTAAAGTCATATCATAGTCATATCACAATGTAAATCACGTTGATCTAGTTTCAAAAGCCATTTCATTCATCCTTCCTCCATTGAAACAAAATTAGATACTACACAAATCAAAAACAAACGTTTAAACAATGAATCCACATTTGAACTAACAGTTATTTACAAACATTTTTGTGATTGCAACCCTCTGTATCTAGCCGAAGGCATTGGACCCAGCCATCAGATCCAAGGCTGGCTGATGAAGAATTACGGCAATGCACAGAAAACCTCTCGTGCCTCATTCACACTAGATAGAGGTCCCGTAGCGCAGCACATAGCCTATTTTCAAAGCGGGTTTAGCCGTCAAAGCTCTGGCAGTCCGTGCTCTGTTAGCAGGCTGCTAGGCATGGCCTAACGTTTTGTTGTCCTAACATAGTATTGCTTGCTGAGGCCAAACTATTAGAGCAAGGAACCGGCAAAAGATTGGCTTCGTACGCCCAGACTTTTGAGCGTTTTCTACAAGACTGTAGAATATTTGACTGCACTATCTGTGCAGAGGTGTTTTATATTCCTAATGGAACACATATTAAAGTAAATCCCAACTTGTTTTCTGAATCACTGACGTAGGTAGGGTCTATGAACAGAAGTCTGAGCTATTGATCCATGAAGTATATGACTACCTTGCAGATCATCTCTGCAGACAGTTTTTTCAGTTTTATCTGATTGTTGAAAGTAATTGTTCCCCTACATTGACATCCACTGTACAAAGTACAGACTCATTTCATGAATAAGCTTGCGGATGCAAAGTCTGCAAGCTTGCTATATTCACAAGCCACGTATTCTGCTTCCAGACTTCCATTCCTTCCCTGTCGTTCCTTGCGAGAGAAGTACATAACTTGAAGTGGTTCAATGCTTGGATTAATTGCCAGCGTGGTGGGATCAAGACCAGTGAAATATTCATGAAGAGAAAGCTCTCCGTTGTGACAGGAACAAGTTTTGTTAACGTATTCGCAAAGACTACGCGTTGCAGAGAACTGACGTCACCAGCAAGTAAGTGGCTTTATTGAACTACAACAAATTATTTACTGAAATAATTGAGACTTTCATAGTTGTAAGTTGATTCATCAGTATAGGTTTTTTGGTAAATGGTAATAGACAACTAGCGAGCTCTAAAAACTGGCCAGTGTCAATGTTTGGGAAATGTTGGCGTTCCCATTTCCACACTGACCGGATTTAGGGCCACTTTTTTAAACCAACCTAAGTACTAAGCACAATTTATACTAATATAACCAGACCCTCTTTCTCTAGCGGCTCGTAACTTTGTCTTCGTTATGTTTTCCATGTTTTTTTTTTATTCTCCCTTTAACTCTTTAACTGCTGCAAGCGCGTGCAATTTGTCTTTCGAATGCCATGCCTTTTGAAAATTTAACAGGAAAACCGACTTAACACATGAATTAAAATTTCTGCAGTACCTAGAAGCATTTGATTGAACCTTCACAATTAACATACCGATTGGTTTTAACTGCACACTTCTTTGTTGTGAAACTGTTTGATTTGACTGAAAACAACCAGCACAGCAGTGTATTTGAGCACAAATAAACTCAGAAGTTAAAGGGCTAAATTCCTAGCCTTGATTTAGCACAAATAAATCGCCGATATTGTAAAAATGGTGAATTTTGCGACAGCTCCAAGCCTACGAACGTCGACCGCTTGCGCCGCTCACTTCCACACTTTGATGACGCCGTCGCGCGAACCCGTCAGCAGGAAGCACTGGGTGGCCTGGCACATGGTGATCTCGCTGATCCAGTCGTGGTGGCCGGCCTGGGGCTGGTCGGGGCCCGCCCTGGGGCTCTCTTCGCCCGCGCCCCGTTGCGGAGTCCCTCTCGGCTTCATCGGCACTTCTTGGACAACGTTGGTGCCGTCGATCAGGCGGGAGCTGCGGAGGAACAAATGGTTGACGTTCAGTACACGTCAATCGATTGAACCTTTATTCGCTAGTTAGTCACTTAGCTGCTAGCAGCTAGTGTAGACGTTTTAAAATTAGCCCACTCTGCCTTTTCCAAGCACACACTTAACTTAAGGTATCAACTTTTGGGATGCCCTTGCATATTAAACAGATACTTATCATCAACTATTTAGAGGGGAGCCATGATTATAGCCATTCAGAGCATTGACTTAAGAACCTCAAAGCACCCTCTCTGAGGTTAGAAAATCTACTTGCTCACTGCCTTGTTCCAAGATGTCCCTACTACCATTTTTTCCAGAATACACAAAAATAGTGTTAATACGTATCATTATTATTATTTAGTTGCCTAGATATGGCATACGCTGGTTGAGTATGCATCGCAGTTCCTGTTCTGAGTAAAGTATGCAGTACATTAAGAAGGCACTTAAGCTGGTTTCAGAGACTCACTTGTAAGCGTTGGAGGTGGGTGTGAGCGTATCGTTGGCTGCCGGGATGGCGAGAGAAGAGTTGTTGGGAGACTCGAGGTCCCAGTGGCGCACGCGCATGTCTGTGCCTCCCGTGAAGAGGAAGGGGGTGCGGTCGACCGTGCCGCCGTACATCGCGCAAACTCCGTGGGCCGAACCCTGCGGGACACCGTAGACATGCAGTCACGATACGCGGGGCTCTGGCTTCGTAATAACGCTCGTTTTATTTAGCCATCGGCTTTTCACCAGGGGTCACACCAGCTAATGACAGGTCCTGAAATTTTGATGACCAGTCTTTTCGATTTGCCCCATAACCGGTCTTCGTTTAAATTGTTGTATTGAAGATTGACCAAAATTTCCATTTCACATTTTAAATGCATTACTATTTTTTCATTTATAAATTATGGCACCTATCAGTGTCATGAAAAGATGTGTTTTCTTTTCTTTTAATAATTTTTTTTAAAGTTTCATCAACTTTTGTTGCTGTTTTTTACAAAATGTTCGCTTATAACCCCTAAATTTGCAACGATTTGAAGCTGGGGTAAGTAAGCATATGGGGTCGGGGTCATCCCTACTATACAAAGAACAAACACATTCTTGACAAGGATAACAAATTTAAAGCCAAATACACGGCTAGTATTAATTTGTTCAAAAATACCTGCCTACCTTAAGACTCGAACCCCAGACCTTTTGCTTTCATGGCAACTGCTCTACCACTGAGCTATGCAAGGTACGGTATTTCGGAAGTGGTTTTAATCTATTTGAGTGGCAGATCTCTCAAGGAGAAGTTAAAGCCTCTTGGTTCAATTCTCTTCAACTCTTAGTTCAACAGAGGTGGTCAAACGTTTACCTGTATGGTAGAAAGCGGTGGAGCGCTGCTTCCCCAAAGTACGACTTGTCTGAACTGGGTCTCCAGATTCCACATGGATACCTCGTTGTTGCCGGAAACGGCGGAAATCACCCAAGAGTGCTCTGTCGGATGTCTGATCACCTGGTCAAGAGATAGATCTCGTTAACGGCTGCCTAATTCATAAGGCATCTCAAGGTAACTAATGTTCAACGTCAAATATGCGATGCCGAATCGCCGATGGAATTGTTGAATTCTGAGGAAAGGAGTTATGGTGGAAGTGGAAGATACTGAATTTATAAAATGATTAGTGATGACGGTTTGTAAGCATGGAGTTTGGGTCTTGGTTGGACTTGGCTGTACTAGGACTTGGTACTAGGACTAGGACTTGGTTGTACTAGGGATGAGTGAAGTGTATCCTTAGCGATGCAATCAAACTACCATTAGGTCCACCAAGGAGTTAGCTGTCAATAACGCAGATTTTTACAGCTATTCCAAAGTTTGATTTTTTGGGATGTTCAATGATCGATTGATGATTGCTCGATGATAGAGTTTGATTTTTTTAATGTCCCTTCTAATTTTATGAAGGTTTGGTTTTTTCCTTGCATTCCAATTTGTACATATAGGATCGTGACAGTCTCCCTAGTTGTACTTACTTTTCTAACTTGTGCGTTAGTAGGATGTATGATCGTGGAAATGGGAAGCCGGAATCGCAAATCCCAGCAAACGTGGACACCGCTGCTGGTGCCGAGAGTGAGCCAACTCTGCCGCGAGTCAATGCAGAAGGACGTGATCAGACCTGAAATAAGCAAAACAATTCTGTAATTCTCACTCGAGAGTAACTATTTGGTAATCATGAAACGACAGACGCAGCAGAGAAAAACAGTCCTGCTTTACAAGAGAGCAACCTTTGGAAAGTTGTAGGGAATTGATATCTTCGTTCAAAATTACCCAGCCAGCCAACACCAAAACACTTTTAAAGCAATCTAGTTACTGCCACAACAGTGGACGAGTAAAGAAAAATAGTTAGAACCATATAGTTTTTGCAGGATAAGGTGGCCTATTTATACCAGTTGTTCCAGCAATAGCACTAGCAGTGGAAAGGTCAGCAATTGGCAAGTGTCATCTGATAATTTACATCTTTTATTGTGTTCGGCAAGAAATGCAAACACACAAACAAATTCCTACCATATATTTCAAAAAATCTAGGTGTCAGTTTTAAAATGGCCATTATTTGGTTGCTCAAAATCGTTGTTTTCGTCGTCATACCACTCTGACGTCATTTTATTGCTATGATAAGCTGTTGCCCGGATTTCAATTTCAAGATAAGCTGCCTAGTGGTCAATTGGGTATCAAGGAAGCGTAAACGATAACTCTGACGTCAGTGTGCATTTTCAGGAGCATTAAGTGACACTTAACTGAGGCAAATAATAGCACACCAGAGAAGTAAAAGTGCAATTTTGATCCGGAAATAATTCTCCTTCCGTAACTAGCGTAGAAAATGCAATTTGGACTTGAGGAGGTCCATGTTCATGTCCAAATTTGTAAAGAAGCCCCTATTCTATTATATTTTAGGAGACTTACGTGTTGACGTGTATCAAAAGTCAGTTAAAAAAATTATTGGTTCTATACGTAAGGCCACAGTAGCTTTATTTCGAGCCTTTCAAATAGCAAGGGAAGCGAAGCTTTTTTTTTTTATAGTGGTGTTTAACGACGCACTGTATTGACAACTGACCCTGTGGCACTGGTCTACTGGCGTCGGTG
>QKMV01001244.1:0-16923 GCA_003287335.1 Lednia tumana
AACCTGGGCCGCGCGGGCCGGATAAAATGGGTCCGCGGGCCGGACCCGGCCCGCGGGCCGGAGGTTGCCCATGCCTGCATTACACTGACATGATTCAAAAGAAAGCAGCGTCACAAAATGACGTTAATCTCTGCTGTAATCAGTTTTATTACAGAAATGCTTCAAAACTAAACGCAACATAAAAATGCGTTTACGAAATTTGATACAGAGCAATAAAAATAAAAAACTCTACCGATCACATTCAATAGCAAACCTTAGATAAAATAATATGACACGCTTTTACCAGATTTTATGCGCTTTTACCAGAAACAAAAAGAAAAATGTTAGTATGAAAAAGTATACAATAAAAATATTATAAAAACTTTACATCTTTCGATAGCTGGAACAAAAGCAAGAGTCTTTGTTTTGATTGAATACGTTTTACTCAGACCAATATTACCTTATATGGTCTACCTTTTAAGACGATCTACTATAATGCATCTTGCGGTAAAAGCAATGTTGCACGCACAATATATGGCACGCGCTTCTTCACACTTTACGCACAATCACAAAGACGCCGTTATTTCCTGACATACCCATGCCTCTAAACTATTGGTACGCATGGATAATTTTTGACGAGCTTTCATTTACTTCTTGACAGGTATCTATAACAATTTGAATTTGCAAGCAGAATTCGGTCTCATTGAGTTAGGTGTACTCTACTTGGCAATGGAATCCATAATTTTCATACAAAACAAACTAGCTATCGCATCTTCGTAAATGAAACAGTGCAGCTCTCGACTGGTAACGATTTTATTTTTAATATTGGCCAATTATTTGTTTGGTTGATAAAAAATGTTCGCAAAAAATCGTAGAGCTACAAAACAGTCAGAACGATGCGCAAAAATCGACGACAAAAAGTGATAGGTGTCGAGATAGATATATTTCGGAACAATGGCCAATCACCGAAACAATGCCAACTAATTCATTGTTGACGACACTATATTATAATGATTAGTCTTATGGCTAGTGGCAATGGTGTCAGAACAATGATTAATATGCTTCAAATAACAACTGGCACGAGCAAAGAGGGAAAAACGTTGCGTTATTTCCCGAATTTTCTACTTCACTTGTTTTTCTCAGCGTATTTTCTGCAAAGTTGTGGCAATTTACGATTTGGAAGTGTGGAAATGAAAGCAAAGACGAACCGTGGAGAAGTGAGAACAATTTGCAAAGTGCACAGCTTTAAAAGAATACCTACTACACTGCCTCGACGGTCATTGCTCGATTACACACCTTCTAGTGTATATACACCTCTCAATTCCAATCAGATAAATAGACTCAAGAGTTATACCGACAGGAAAACTAAATTTTAAAATTTAATTTGTGACACCTGGACTAGGGTTGAGTACAGGATTCTAGGAACCTCTCGAAGTATAGGAAATAAGCTTTGGCTTCACTATAGATTGTGAGGAGTGCTGCGAACATGGCGATCGTATCGATTCACGATCAACCTGTGTATACAAATCAGGAATGTGCGATAAAAGTATGGCGTGTCGTTCCACTGCGTTCAACTCGCCAGCTTTGCAGGAAATACAATTCGTAAATACCTCTGTAGGTACATTATAAAACCTCGGCATATCTTTTTACTATGAAATTATACGTCACTATAGACTCATACGTTTATTGGAGCGAATAATACCCATGACACCAAATATATATATAAACATTTGCAGAAAAACAAAACGAAGGAATACAACGGTAAATATTGCACTTAAATTTGAATGCAGTTCAAAGTATCAGGTACCTTAAACACGATTTTACATCGTACAGCGACTGCAGCGTTTTTCCTCATCCACGGAATGCAAATTTTAGTAATATGAAGACATAGAAATATCAAAGTGTCCCACAAAGAACAGCTAACATTCCGTTGTGGTTTTGTCTTTCGATGCTTATTTTATGAACCATTTTCTTACTCAAAATGCTAGTTGAAATAAAATTTGAAGCCCACCCAGAACCATGTCACTGAGATTTATAACCCTCCCTTCAGGCTTTAGAGCACTCGCTGTATGTATATATATATATAAATGTGAAAAATGTGATTACGTACACAAAAGTATAAATTATCATTGTTGTAATGCAAATGGGCCATCGTGATAGCATCAAGCTGTTGGTTTGTAGTCCGGTGACACTGCAGTATGTAACAAATGCATCAGATTCTGAACCACAAGAAAGATATAATGAATACGTTAGGTTACACTTGCATTGGAGGTACAAAAGTCTGTTTGAAAAGTTTTGTGACACGTTTACGCCAGAAATTAATAATAGGTCGGGTGAACAAGAATCGATCATTTCTGTTGTTGAGAAAAGAGAAACATAAAGAAGCACGAGAAACACCCTTTTATTATATTGTGTGCTTTTCATCTTGCTGGAGTGTGTAGTGGAGGGCGAGGGGGGGGGGGAGGCGTTCCGTTTCTGGGTTAAACAAAGGGCGTTATCACAACGCGCTCAGCAATAATAAAAAAACGTGAATTAAAACTAAGAATATAGTGGTACATCATTTTCATTCACTTGGTAAAAAAATCAATCCAAGATGACCCCACTAAGGTCAAAGCATAAGAAGACCATTACAGTCTCTGTCTGGGAGGAAGTTTACCCAGCCCATAAAGATTTCAAAGTCTTGAGAAGTTCACATGCTCATTCCAGACAGTTGCTATCTAAATAATAGCTATTTTAAAGAAATTACTTCTAGGCGCAAAGTTCGTTCACATTGCAAACATACAACAAACTGCTGAAATTTACATTTTGAGGTGAGAACAACAATTGCTTATACGCAAATTTTGGCAACTGTACACACGAGTATTTAGAAGCTAACCCCGAATCCACGGGGCTCCATTACCATACAAGAGTAAAGTATCAAGTAAGCCGGCGGCGGTGCATGGCGTCATTATTTCTACGAACAGGAATAATGTATACACACGAACAAACATAATATCCTTCGTCTGAACGGAATTCGCCGCCATAGCAACGCTACGACGCGACGCATCGAGCGACGCCGGACCTGCTATAGGTCACAGACTGAATCGATAGCACAGCGTCGAAGCTAAGAAGGCGTCGGCACTCTGCAAGTATCATTAGTCTCACCGCGAGCTAAACAATTGAAATGTCCACGAAGACGAAGGATAAATCTTCGTGTATGATCAAATGCCCGATAACATGGACAGGAGCAGAACAATCGTAGCCGTGGGTGGTGAGACTTGGCAGTGGACTAGCCACATAATGATGATAACCAATAACCATGCACAATGCATCGTAAAGAGAATAATATAGAGGTTAGGATTTTAACATGACGATTCTGTTCCGAATGCACGTCACTGTCAATCGGTTAGAAACGAGTCTTCGAGCCTTGCATCGAGCTGATACGTGGTTCAAATGCAGCGTGAGAGATTATAAATGCTGATTACGGAAGTGAACGTTATTTTGCTCTGATTTTGAGACGTTGCGATGTGACTATGAGACGTTCCTTAGCCCAATAACGTTCAGAGTTTGGACCTTTATAAACAATGAAGGGGAAGTCAACTTCCCAAGCTAACTTTCAATCGCCGACAAGTGAGAGCAAAAGCGCTGCATTTGACTGGCCACTGCTGTGTACCGAAGGTTCTTGCTAAAATAACAATAACCGACTGCTGAAAGTCGAGGAATATAATGTGCTGTCTCAACCTTTATGGTCATTGGTGATTTCATTACATCGAAGCTAGAGGTAGCAGGGGTAAAGAACTTCTAAAAACTTTTAAAATTATTAGTGTAAGATGTTGTAAGTTGTAACCAACTAGCTACACAAAAAGAGCTGTTAATAAACTAAATTATATTGTATTATACTTATACTTGAGACTTTGGCCCAAAGTTGCCTCAGACAAACTAAAAAAAAATACGTTGAATTGCATCGAATGGTGAGAACTGAGGACACAGATTTAGACAAACGGCAGTCTATGATTGGATTAGGCAAAACGGATTGAGAAATGGGACGCACTGATGCAGCTGCCGAAAGCAGAGAGACGTGGATAGGAATACGTAAAAGGATTTGTTTGAGATACGATTCAGCTTGATGGATGCTTTATCTGTGAAGGAGATCTAACGAAAATGTGATTCGATCCAAAAGAATCATTTATTCTGATTGAAATCGATTCCCGATTAAAGGGGATGAATTGTAAGTTGTCAGATTTGAGCGGAAGATTTTGATTTTACGCAATGAAAATGGGGATAAGTTTTTAAGAACTGATTCAAGGATAAATGTAGCTACAAAATAGATTTTCTGGAATGCAATTATTATAGACCTATCGCAGACGCAATTGATTGTATGACGATTAACACCAAACAGCCTTTATCCCAGATTTCAAAGACCAACACATCCTAACAAAGAGATGAACAATACAATACACGAAACCTGATATTAAATAAACATAATTACCTACTAACTTACAAGACATAATTGCGGTGACGCCATGCATTGTTACTTAAGACATCGACCTTGGCTATCCTTCCTGCAGTTATATTTTCCACCAGCACAATCTTCATTGCAAATTTAGTTCAAGTTTAAGATGATAATTAGTGATTAAATCTTCCCAAGTGCTCTAAAATGACATATCATCTAGGCGCATAAAACGTCATCATGACGTTTAAAAAACGTTACAACTATCAGTTTTACATGAATGATGTATACTACACTTAGTACACTTAGTAGAGAAGAAATTCGTCATTAGTAGTTGATATCTTTGTCCTTTTCTTGTTATGGAAGTCGTAGGTTAAAATATTGAAGTCAATTCACTCGCATATCCAGTCATGTTATCGGAAAAACTTCCAAAATACAAGTTAAAACTTTTAAAAGATTTTGTAACGCAAATGGGGTTTGCCGATTTTGGCGTAGAGGGTTGCAGAATGTCGGTGTTTTGTTTCATTTTCGTGCCGTGTTAAAATTTCTTGCGTGGAGCACTATTTTGCTAAATCAAAGAACCAACGCTACTAAGTTCATGAACCATATGTCGACTTTGACATTGTTCTTTTCATGAACGTACTTGTCCGCTGCGTGCACTAGGGTCGATTAACACGGAAAGAAGATAGGCGTGCGCAGAGCGAACACTTAGGTATGCCACAGAAAAAAGATCACAAATTGCTTAGATGGATGTTGGGGCGTTTTGTGCCAAAATGGAGCTCAAAAAAGGGCGTGCCAACAAATTCAATTCAACGTCGCTTTTAGAGCAAATCTACGCGCTTGAGACAAAATTTAGTCTGATCATTTTGTGTGTCTACAAATGCCTTTGAAAGTTTTGATTATAAAAAATTACAAACAAACCCGTTATATTACTCTCCCATTCTGTGATTTTACTAGGAGATGAACAAAACAATCATAATCATCGAAAAACCTTCTGATTTCTGGGTACACATGAAACTCTAAAATCTAAGTTGCCTATTCCGTAACCTAACCGAGCGTCTTGTTTTCAGTAAAATAATTCAGAATTGGATCTCGAAAAGTATCGCTTTTGAGAAAGTGGACTCAGTTTTGATAAACACAACTTAAAAGTACTGACTACTGACTATGCTAACAGTCCACGAGCAGGATAGCACCTGGCAAGAAATTATTTCCAATTCACTTTTTTTTTTGAAAAAAAAAAGAACATTGGCCGACAAGAGATAGCAATCAACATGCATCGATATTAAATTTTTGAGACTCATATCTCCTGACTAATTTCAGCACTATAGTTTTTTTAAAAACATGCATCGATGATTGTTTGAATTCACTTGTAAAAAAATACAAATGTGCTTGGGCTAAAATAAGATACCTTTAAGAGTATTCCTATAACTGGAATCATCAGAAGCATTTTGCCGTCTATAGTAGAATGACTTATACAAAAAAAAAATAGTATTAGGTATTTGGGTGAGAGTCTAGGAAACAAACAGACAACAGTCATAGCTACAAGGGTTTTGGGTGAAACATTGTACAATTCCTAATCCTTTGAGAATAATGGTATAAATAAGGTATGTTATAATTTCTGGTTGTGGCTAGCTGCAGCACAGATTTGGTTTGTTTGACAAGCCACTTGGCGGACATGAAATGGTTGATTTGGGTAGGTAAAGAGCGAGCGAGCGCGTTGTTGTTGAGGTATCCTCCATCCATAGTTCTCTTACACGGAAGTGTCATTACGGGTGATGGAATATTAAAAAAATTAAAACCCAAAAATATAAGACTAGGAAATATCGAAGGTACGGCTCGGGCCGTATCGGCCGCCCCTGTGCGCACGCCTATGGGGAATAATAGGGAACCAACTCAGCCCTTTTGGAGGTGTGACGTGAGATGACCTCGCGCCGTAAAGAAAAAATGTTATCTTTATTTACCTCTAGCTGCATACTGTATAGTAAAAAAATCGGGAAAAAAATGCTGATGCATAGGAAATACGCGGAGCGCAGCCAGCTAGCTTTATCCAAAAATGTTGACTTCCTCCAGTGCTATTCGCTAGTAATATACTTGTTTTCTAAATCCATGAAAGCAAAAATACATTAAAATGTACAGCCGGCGCTGCATTCCTTATTAAAACGAACACGTCTCGATGCAGTAAATCAAAAAAGAAGACATCATGTGGTGTGCACCATAGCCGCATAGCACTGTTAACTCGGCTCCTCTCAGAGGCTGGCGACGCCGCCCCTGTTGTTACAATTAGATGTGTGGTGTGGTGGTATAGCAGCATTGAGCACCAGTCGGGCGTGCAGAGGACACGTATTATTCCGTCATCGCTCATAACATAACATTGATACAATATATTTATCAGCAGGCTGTAACTTGGCCGCAGAAGATTTGCTCTAGTCTCGAATTGAAAACAAATCAAAATCTCTCAAGCAATAATAGCTAGGAGCATAGGTATACAGGATTGTTTGCGGGGTTGGGTTTGGTTTGTTAGCAGTTTGGTGGTTTGTAAATATGGCTTACTTCGCTACTATGTAAGTCGAACTTTGAAGCTTTCAATCATGGGGTGGTTTAACAATGCGTCTAAATAGTGACCTTTCCAACATTGCCTTGATCAAGTGCTATCTATAGTTGATGCTTACATTGCAATACCGATCATCACTATTTTTGAACAGATCGACGAAACTATTAGTATTTTGAATGTGACAAGAATATAATTGAGATGATTTGACTGCCAAATATTGCAATTTTAAATTGCAAGATTGATTCTGGACAAACTTCATCTGATCAGACCTATAAGAGAATTTCCAACGAAAATGTGTCTGCCTAACTGAATACGCGTGATGGATCTGATTGAACGACGAAGCCATGGTAGATGAGAAACATGACCACAGACCACGTATCCTGTACGGGTAGAGCTATATAGGATGTGTCGTGTGCCCTTGGCCGCCAGGCCCCTTATATGGGTTCTGAAGAATAATAGGAATGGTATATCAAGGAAACCGATTCATGGAAAATTTGATGACTGATGCACGATCTTCGAAAATAGTCTGGTATGTTGAGAAGTTTGATGTAAATTGATTGTGATTAATATCAGGATAGGAGTCGGCCACACAATGCTTACAAAATTGTGCGAAATACAGCATGCGAAGATTTATGCTGATTACAAGGCAAATACGCTGAAGACCAAACTTTAAATTTTCGCCGCCTGTTCATGGTCTTTAAAATTAAGGCGCACTACGTTTCGAGTATTCTCTACTAGAGATCGCTAACATCTAGCGCTAGTGATGTTATGAAGTGACTAGCAGCGACTCTAACATCACTTTCATGAACTACTTCAACAAGTCGGAAGCTTGTACAAGTATCCTCAGGATATATGCAACAAACATTCGAATTTCGAACCTCATCATAGACATAATAGTGTGAACTGCAATGTAAAAACAATCCTAGAGTCGTCGTTGAACCCATATAAATGAAAAAAAAACGCATCTGAACGTGGTGGAGAAATTCATCTCATTGTCCCAATCTTTGACTAAGACTGCACTTGTGCAGGGATAACAGATCGCAAACTAAACAAATGAATTTGCAAGGAGCGGAGGGGACAAAGTTGAATAAGGTCATTCGACGGTGACGATTTCTGATTGCACAGTGACCTGCGTTTGACCCAATGCCGTGTCACGATGAATCAGTGGTCGAGATGGTAATGAGATACCGAGAAATGTCGGGGGTTTCAAAGGAATTCTCGTGAAAACACAAGAAATTGTTTACTATACAGAACGACAACATCACATTGGATTCGTGATTGATTGCATTCCTGGAGGACGTCCGACCGCCGGCGTCGCGGCGACACACAGACGACGCTACGTTATGTGTTAGAAAGATGAGTAAATGCATGTCTGGAAATAACTCGCGACACGTTGCAATGATCGCAGTGCGCTGGGAATGAATCATCAAACTCAAATGATGACTTCACATTTCTTGATCATTTTGCAAATACAAATTACGAACACAGTGATAAAAAGCTAGTGAGAAATGCATTTTACAACAAAATCCAACAATTATTCATCGTGAAACTAACGCATATTGAAGTGATAAATTAGTACGCATGCATATATAAGTAAATCGGCGCAATTGAGATTCAAATGTACAGGACCTACTTTGTTGCAAGCAGCAATGAAACAACACTGAGCACTGCACAATGAAGAAAGTATAATCATATTGGCTGTATAGTAGCGATGGGCACCGTGATCGGCAATAGCATGGTCGTATAAATTGCAAGTCGGTGGAAGGAAGATCGACAGACCATTTTATGCATCACCGTTTATTCCCGCACGGTTGGCCATGCCCAGTTGCACGTCGGTTCATTTCACACTGTGATGAATTCAAAGTCTTGACTTCTTCAATGATACCATGATGATAGTCGTGAAATACGTCGGTGCGGGCGAAGGGAGGCTCCGCAATCAGGAATGAGGAAGCTGGCGTGAAACGACCAGGGATTTTTCGGAGTGATATGGCACTAACTCGTCTAGTGTTCGAGCAGGAACAAGAAGAAATGTTTATGATTGAACTGGATTGCGAGAAAGTGGAGAAGATTTTAACCTTAGCAAAGTCCTTTCTGAATAAAGACGGTAAGAGTCTCCAAGAATCTAATTGTTCATTGTGGTAATACTCATTCTCATCTTGAAATAAAATCTTCAACAATTAAACGTAAGGAACACCTAAAATCCATCAAATAACTCTCAGCCAGACATGTTTTTCCCTAAATTCGAATCGCTGCATACGAAGTACACAGTTGCATCTTAACGACAAACGTAGCTTTGACGAAGAAATATGTTTATTGTTTTTAGCTCCTGCAACTGAAATAAAATTGATAAAAACGCCTTACATTCTTCGAACAATCCAAGTACTATGCCGATTCCAAATCCGATCGGTACCTATTTTTTCTTTCGGTGTGGCATAATGTAAATATTAACAAACCTCTCCCAGCACCATTTTATTAGCAACCCGATATTACCGTATTCAATTAAAATTCCATCACCGCCGAATTCACTGACAACGAATTAGCACGCTCTTAGAGACTCGTTTGTCATCTAATTAGAGCCACTGATTCCTCTTTCACGTAAACCGTTGACCATGACAAATAAAGCTATAGCTCTACAACCGGATGGAGAGGTTATTACAATGAAATGCTCAAGACACCAGGCATTTCCTCTCCGACGAATCTTCTATTATACAGCGAGCGCGAAAGTGAGTTCAAATGGTGCCGAGATTTAGGAACTAAAACAATGAAAAATTATATGTGACATAATTGCTATCAACATTTCATAACGACATTTTATCTTCCACTTTTTAATATCTCCAACAGGCGACAATATTCACTAGGTGGACAAGACGCTTCTCCCAAAAAAGCTAATAAAATAGACGCATTTGCTTGTATGAACGACTATTATTTTTTGGAGCTCAGGCACCGGTTATAAATGTGCGCTGAAGCCTGTGTTTTTTTTTTGGTTTTTTCCCATAGCAAAGACAATAAAAGTATTCCACGCGACATAAATATGGCTGTGCGGCTTGCGAACGGAGGTTTGAATGGGAACATTACGTCCCTGATGCATTCAGCTGGAATTTCGCCTGAAATGGAGCTTAACTTACGTTAGACGTCAGCAAGAGGGTATTGATTCTGGAACCGTTCGTGTGATACGAGTACGAAGGCGGTGACGAATTTGGGGCACAGCTGATCAATTATATCTTCGATCAAAAGCAAACTAGAGCTTCGAATTTGGAGTTGTAAAATGATTTACTTACAATCAATGATGGCACACACTTCGAATGTTCATTTGCAATGTTAGTGTCCGTGCATAGAAATTACACGAATGACACGAATAACGGTCCACGAATTTCCTTACAGAGCAGCTGGGGATTGAGCCCATTTTTTTGTCGCAAACATGCTTCGCATTACAAACAAATGAATCGAAAATTATCTTCAATTGAGACATTTTAAGTATTTTAAATCGTCTCAAGCTTGTGAAGCAGGCTTTCGGATAAAACATTTATATAGCCCGTACTTGGTCTTCAAGTGATATTTTAAACATTACAGTGCCAGACCACTTACTATTATTCCAAGTTCAATATTTTATTTTGAAAGGGTAATCAAGGTCAATCAGGTATATATTATTGTCGCAATCTTCTGGACACTGACCTATGACAAGTTGCCAATGCCATTCTATTTCTATTTGTCGTGTGGTACCGAGGAGGTACATAACAATGTGCTGTGCATGTGCTCAAATCTAATTATCACTCTATGATCTCATTCAAAAAGCACGGCAATGAGGCCATTACTGATCGAAAAACTGGGCTGGTATATCATGGTTAAATCAGGCTTCAAAAGCAGGGTGTGGACTTCACATGCCTAACCAATGCACTTTGAATTTTGCTTTGTCTTAAATAAGATTCTATTTATAAGTGTGGTCATAAACATAAAAACTACAAAATGCATTTGCCAATTCTCACCCAGAAAACACTGCAGAGAAATCATGAACGCACGTGTTCGAAGTTAACTTCAACAGGCTATTTCACATTAGCTTATACCAGGAAACGCTGTGATGTACGCGTTGATGAGAGAGCGCTTCGACGCGATACTATATTTTAAACTGACAAATTATTTTTTTAAGTATTTAGGTATGGTACTGATCGTTCACATTTTCGCCATGTGAATTGTACGACACGTAGACTTGAATTGTAAATAGTTGCTATGTACCAGCAGTCTTGAAGATATTTCCATCAATATTGACTCAATTCGTGGAAAGCTTACAAGAAATAACCCGTCTCATAAAAAAAACAAACTGTTAGTAAATGGGGTTCACTGCTGAGAACTTCTAACAAACAAACTGCCATGAAACCCATTTACTAACAGTTTTTTTGAAAGCTAGTGCTGAAATTAGGTAGAAGACATGAGTCTTAAGAATTTAATAACCCGTCTCATATTGAAGAACTGCAACACATTGTTTTCCCCAAAAATTACGGATATGTGACGGTGGTTTAAAATAGATCACAAGTCAACGCGTATTAGATGAAACCTGACTGTATGACGTGATCTCTATAAATTACTTTCGTTCGAAGGAACCACGGTGATTGGCTGTGGATGATGTCCAATTCATGGTGGAGGTGCCAGCTCGGCGGGCTGCGTTCCGTGAGGGGAAATGATTAAAAACGTTCAAAGTCGCTACAGATATGCTAATATTATGATCATTGACAGACTGCCGGACAAAACACGCATTAAGTCTAAAGTTACATAAAAATCGATTAGCCACCTCGCCATTGTGCAGTCTGAATAATTCGATAACGGTCTCATTTCCAGTTTATAAATCTATAGATACGTCACGGCAACGTAATTTTCAGGAAATCACTCTTCTTTTAGTAATAGATATTTAGACAACCAATTGCAGCATTAGTGAAAAGTGTGTCTGCACATTTAAAGCACAAGCAGTTGCTTTTTGTGCACAGCATATGACTAGATGTGCGTAGGCGTGTTGGTGGATTATTTTCGATTTACCTCTAAGAATAGTTGTTACGGGTCGGGATTACTTCACAACATCCCCTAGATAAACAATGTAAGAAAGTTTTGCCGAATCTTCTCTGTGTAGGTAAATTGCAGTGAGAAATTCGCGGTGTGATTGATTGTGAGATTTTCCGTTGTTCCGAACCGATGAAACGCTGAGTTGCTTATGAACGAAAATAGTCTCAAGTTTCGAACCGACGTCGATAGGGCGGCGGTGGTTAAACTCGTGATGGTGGTTCGAATACGTACAAATCGTTACAATTGCGCAGCCGTTATGGATACGCCACTGAATGAGTCTACCTGTACGTACGCTGTCCATGAATGAGTAATGGAAATTTGGAACATTCAGCGGATATAGATCGAACTTTTAAATCGAGCGCGAGGTCTCTTGGCCACAATTCAGTTCGACATCACCAGGCTTTATGGGCAGCGAAACTACCTCAATTTGGACTGAAAATCACACATCGTTTAATATATGAATAACTGCATCGGCACCTTATATTTGCGCAGTTTGGGAGGAATAAGAGGGAGTGCAGAGGCGTAGAAGATCGAGTGAAGTGGAGGCTGAAAGATTATGGAAGGACGGAGAGACCTGGTGGAGAGAATGGAAGAGCTGGATGAAAACGACGATAACGAGGAAGAAGAAGATGAAACGCCAGGCATGGCTAGCCGGTTTCTGCAAATACCGGGCAGGCTTCATACAAAATTGGTGCCCGGGAAATTGATATACCTTCTGACCTAACATGTACAGAAACAGGAATAAGTGACCGGTAATGAGGCATCATATCTGGTATAATATAGTTGAAAGTAAAAACTCTTGCTAGTATATTATGTAAAGTGTAAATCTAATGGCAAGTCAGTGAGGGGCGACAATGGATACCGTTAATATGTCGGCCGTGCATGCAGTGGTCAGTGGGCATCCAATTTGTCCTGGGCAAAAAGGCCATTGCGTCCCAGAGACGGTGACCTTTCTGGCTTTGCCGATGTATTTTTGTGAATAAAGACAGTCAGCCGAGCGAAGAAATCTCACAAAAAATCTACACGATGGTATATGTACATATATATTTAAAACACTGAATTAATCGCGCAGTTATAATTTCAACGTTTTTGCCAATGAAGCCTGAATGGCCCTGGTACTTTAATACAACTTCGACAAACAAAGAGCGTGAATATGTGTTGTTTCTTATTAAAATTAATAAAATGTCCGCGGTGGCCAGGAATATCTCGAGCATGAACTAACGTAGGTCTCTAGCCTGCAGAGTGCAGTGCTGCACCAGTTAATTATAAGTTATACCTATCTAAGTGCACTTTCTTAAGCCGGGTAAATTGCTCATTTCGGTCCACAAACACCAACGGCTGTCTCAACAAAACGCTAACGAGTATATACTGCACAAGAAAAATTCAAAATTACTTCAAGTGGCAGGACGTATAATGCATGTACACCTATTTTTTAACATGGAAAATGCAGCCCCGCAGTTGCACCGCCTATCGATTCTACCACAATGTATCGCTTGCATCTATTATCATCCCGTTGCATCCAGGATGTTGTATACGAGGAATGTTAATTTGCGCAGTTTACAAAAATCACTTACGCTCATGAATATTGATCGAACCTACTGGTTCATTCAGGCAAGTAATCGAATAGAAATCAACATGCCCTGGGATGAATTCATTGATGCCTATATTCATCATAAATCATTATGTACGTAAAAATGAATACATTTGTGTATTATAGCACGCAGCACATGTAGGCGATGAATTTATTCTCTGGATAGGATGAAAAATGCGTCGATCATCCTAGCGTGTCACTCACCAGCAATATTTCTGGTGACCACAGCCAGCCATAAATCAGTTGCTTCGTCCATCTCTATTCAATGTCAGCCATAATCCGTTAGAGTAACGATCAACATACCTGCAACAGTAAATATAACACACTGATAAATACAAATTCGTACAATGTTTTCGCATAAGTAGCGATACTATACCAATTCAAAAACGTATTTAATCTTTGAGCTACATTAATTGCATAAAAAAACTAAGTAGGTGGGTGATAGGTGTAGTACTGATAACCGATAAGATTAAGTGCGATCAAAAGAAATGCACCGCAGAAATGCTGTCTCAAGCTACTGCTGTACTGATTGGCTTTTTTTATAACCTGTCAACCCCTTCAAAAATACCTTACTGAATTCACTTGACTGACCGTACTATGATGACCGTATATTTGAATCATTTCAACCCCTTATTGAGGAAATGATGGATGCCTGCCTGTCACCATGTATTCAAAATTCTGACACAATCCCGACCCCAAAAACGTAAATTTAACAGAAAAAACTTACAATTGCGAAAGAAGACCTTAGTGTAAGAATACGTTTATAAAAAAAAAAAATGGGAGTCAATATTTTGTAAATAAGTTCCAGCTGCTTGGAATTCCTGCACCACATTTTCAGACAATATGGTGCACACTATGCTCATTTCTCGAATACTTTCTTAAATCCGTTTTTTAATTGATCCACTAATAGTGACTTTGAAAAGAGCAGAGCAGTGGATCGTAAAAATAATTCGAAGAAACAGCCCGTAGCTCAGAATGGGTTAAAAAAAGTATTCAATACGTGAGCATAGGCGTACACTATGTTGTGTAAAAACTTTGTGCCTCTACCTTTAGTAGGAATTCACACAGCAATACAGCTGGAATTGATGAATAATTTTGACAGAGTATCCCCTCCATTTTTATGGCTAATTTTTACTCACAAAATCATGCTCTCTGATACAATCATACGCTTTTATTTAAAATTTGCGGTTTTCAATTTTCGTAATTGTCAGGATCGGCCTTACAACATTGATTTAATATTTTCAGGGTTTCTGGTAAGCAGAATGGTGTTTACTCTAAGTGTACGCGGTAAAAATTACCAAATAAGAACAACTTCTGCTAACCTACCCGTCTCCTTGAGACTGCTTCCACCCTAAAATTTTACATTTCAGATCAGAAAAAGATCAAGCGGGTTGTGGGCATTGCCCGTCCACCCATTTCCCTTCAAAATGTGCAACGCATATAGATGCTTACACGAAGGGACACAGGTTCAAGTCAATACAGAGCTAAGGTTAAACAAAATTACTGGCGAATTGCGTGATCCACGTATTGACGGAAGTGTCGAATATTCATGGGCAACATCGACCATGAATTTGATCGAAGGTAACGACCGATCGTTTCCACACTACCAAAGACTGACAGTTCTCTATCCATCTCTATCCAAGCCGCGTGAAGATATAATATTTACCAAAATGGACGCCAGCGGTGATTTATCATAGTGGCGCCGCGGCGCCTAAGGGGACGCACGAGCGCCGGCACGCGATCCAACCCGTAATTAGTTACCAGCCCCTAATGCTGCTCTCAGGTGCAATGGCCTGGGCATTCGTGTGGAATGGTTTGTACATTACTCGAAGGTGGTCACTCCTACCAGATCTCATGTTGGCCCGAACATCTGTGTACCTACACTTGAACAATTAGTGCTC
Source organism: Lednia tumana (assembly GCA_003287335.1). Classification (NCBI taxonomy): domain Eukaryota; kingdom Metazoa; phylum Arthropoda; class Insecta; order Plecoptera; family Nemouridae; genus Lednia; species Lednia tumana. Next base: position 15,501 of record QKMV01001244.1, read on the forward strand.
TAATTTGATCTCATTGTTTCACCATAACGTGTAATATACTTATAATAGATCCCAAGAGATTAAAAGAAAACAGTGTTGTAGTCCGTGATTACTGATTAGTAGTATGCGAACGAAAATTAGGAGACTACGACGTCTGCTCACGATTCAGCACATGGATTCGCAGTGTCAATCTCAGCTCTAAAAGCTTTGAACCACCCCGATTGTGCAGCCCACGAACTTAGCCCTCAATTTGTTTTGTAGTAGAAATGAAGTGAATTTCAGTACGGGCACAGAAATTGAGGTGTAAGAGTGCAGGGCCTAACGTGTTTTTGAAATCACAGCGATGTGTTTGATAAACGATAAAAATACGAATTTTCGAAAGAAGAGAGAGGACCGCTGAGGACGATGTTCAAGGGCCAGGACTCCATGAATCAATTAAAAGAAGCACGCGTATGACGGCTGAGTTGGTCGCAAGACTTGGACATGCATTATGTCGTATACCAACCGTGTCATGGGTCGGCCTATATGCACCCACGTACAATACCGTACACCATACCGCACACCGCCTCATTACATGCACCGACCGTCACGGTCAAGCGCCAAAGCACCTCCGTTCGTCGACGGGCAACAAAAACCAGCATGCGAAAATGGGTTTTTTAATTTTTTCGCGATAAGGAGGATCAAGATTGTGGTGTATACACCACAATATCGGTCGATAAAATGTTACACGCCAAGCCTACCGTTTTGGGGTTATGACGAGCGGACAACCTCTCACCGCGTCAAGACCGTATGTGATGAGGATTGTGATGGAACGAATGTGGGCGAGAGATTGGTTGGCAGTGGGTATATGGAAGAAAGGTGGCGGAAAAACAGAAACAAATAATTGATCCGGAGGATGAACGAAAACACGGTAGTGTTGTCAAAATAAAAGACTCGATCACCACGATAAAAGTTAAAAAATTATTAATTGAATAAAATGTTTGATATATTTCTACAACAAATCCCGTAATCGAATTACTCGAAATACTTTCTTTTCGGCGGATTTCAGTACTAAAATCCGGAAAAAATCGGACTTCACTGAATATTAGGTTGAAGCAGATATTTTTGTAAGCATTTAACACGAGTTTGATTCGATTATTAATTTTGATCGTATTTTTCTTTCCTTAGTGACCAGATACGATAGGAGACGATAGGAGACACGAAAGAGATATAGGTTTAAATAGCGCAGCAAGCCTAGTATAGGTATGTGTGCAATGAATTCTGTGGCCCTCTCTTCATAGAGCAGCAATGCTAAGGCGTGGAAACTGCTAACCATCATCCGCAGATTAACGCTCCGCGACCATTTTTCAGTTGCCCTTCCAATATTTTGATGGTCCATGGTCTCTCTCTCTCTCTCTCTCTCTCTCTCTCTCTCTCTCTCTCGCTCTCTCTCTCTATCTCTCTC
>QKMV01001245.1:0-12976 GCA_003287335.1 Lednia tumana
TGCCAAGCGGAGACAACAATGTTTTAGATATTTGGATCCCCGAGGTGTTATCAACACAACTTTATACAGGAAAATCTCCTTCATCTGGAGTTTAAGGGACCCAAAAAATCTCAATTCAAAATTGAAAAGATCAATATATCGAAAAATGTATTCTGAATGCCTAAGACAGTAGAAGTGGCAACTGCGTTTCCCTGCTAACCGTCCCCCCTCTTCAGCTGGCCGACGGATCACGTCAGAATCACATCAGCTGAGCTGAAATGCCATGGCGATACGTTCGTGAGCGTTACCAAGCGACGGGATTTCAGTCGAGTCGAGTGGTATGCGATGATGAAATAGTTCAAAGTTTTTACGTATTTGTTTCGGCCTTTTGCAAATGCTTGCTAAAAACTTTCGGATAAAATAAGGTGTACGGGTTAAACGACCAAATTTAAAGGTTTTTAAGTGATTTAAGGGAAAATTATTGTTTGATCTACAATATAGTAAAACTTCAATATATCAAAATCATTTAACATGGAGTTCTCTTTACTGAGGCTCGAGGTCTGACAAGGTTTTGAATTAACAGGAACTTCAGATTACTCGAGTATTAATGAAGCTTTACTGGACTGGCTCTGATTATTAAGATTCTACAGCCAAACTCAGCCCAAATATAATATGAAACCGGTTAACTGTTTACGAAAAATGGCGATAGACCGTCCTTAAAAATCGAACTCTCAGTCACAACAAAATAGCAACGTTTATTCCAAAAGTCTGGAATACTTTGTTGTGGGTTGGAGAAGAAAGGAGGTGGAACGTCCCAAAAGAAGAAAACTGTAAGCAGAGAAAATTGAATTGTTGACGTATTGGTATGTGCCTTCTTCAAACGTCAGTGTCTCATCTCTCACAATGTAAAATTTTCTTACAATTTTCATCTTTTGGTAAGTTGCACCTTCTTTCTTCCCCAATCCACAACAAAGACATGATTGTTGTATGATCTATTTTCCAGGTCCCTTTCAGATTACCTTCCCCCCTAAGCTGGCTTTAACTAAAGGCATTAAAAGGCAAAAATTATTTACATAGAAACTGTGAGAAGTTAGTCGTTACCCATTCAATAAATAATTACCTATCACTATCAGACATATTATACAAAATGTTTTATAATTTTAAGTTACCTCCTGATGGCCCAAGGCCTTCGTGCGGGTTGACCAATGGCTGATTTGGGGGAATATCATCTCGGAATAAGTATCTGTTGCCACGACGGAACAACGGCTTATCGGTTGGCAAGCCCAGCTGCTTATGAAGAACTTCTCGCAATGGTTCTGGAAATAGTCAGTAAAGCATAAGGTTCCCAAGGCCTGAAAAACATTGCTTGAAACTTGGTTCAGGAAAAGTGCACTGCTGGAAATAAGGTTCAACTTAAAACCAGCTGGTTCAAAAAATCTTTTTTCTTTCCATCTACATCACTAGGTAATTGTTTGAAAGCTGATCAAAAAAAAAACACACAATATCGTTATAAAAAGCAATTACCTTCAGCCATGTTTGCCTCGGTGAACAGTAAGTTTTTAATACAGTTGATACCACAAACTTTACTGTGGAACCCTTAAAAAAGGGGATTGAAAGGCAAATTGCGGCTTGCGATACTCTTTTTTAACAAGAACAAGAACTTTCAGAAAACAGAACAAAAAAAATCTGCAAGCTGGAACCAGACTTCAAATTTTTTACCTTGGCATTCAAATATCCCAGAAAACCGACAAAACCATTTTAGTTCCATAACAGACAGGAACGCACGATTCACAAGCTGTTGTACTCCCAGATTAGAGTCATTGTTTTATACTTAATTGCACCGTATGTTAGAGTGATCAATATTTACATAGTTACTAAAAAAAAATAGACACCGTTAAAAACTCACTATTGCATTTGTTTCTGAGTGGCTGTGCCATGGTGGCATAAGTTTTAAATGGTATGTTAGCTTCTTTGCACTGTTTATTCAAAAAGTGGGCCTTAGAAAAAAAATCAGACATTACCTCAATGGCATTTACTTACTCAATTGGTCCTCGGTTCGGCTAGTGGGGTAGACAAGTGTGATGAAATGACCGCAGCCAGGCGGTAGAAAATGCATAATCTCAGGGACGGACACCGAGGATGGCTCGAAAGCATCCAGCTGTGCAGAGAGATCGCGTTCGGTGAGACGCAGACTGCGGCATACGCTGTCGATGAGTGCGCCATACAACCGAACCACTTTAGCACTTCGGTTTACCAGGCACAGGGAGTCGATGCGGACAGACAGCTGGAAGCATTCAAACTCTCCTGAAAACAGAAATAAAGATTTCTTGATTTAAAATTCAACAGTGCTGATGTGACCAGTACACTGATTTTCTGGAGCGAGCAAGGGAGCAAAGCGTCTACACACAACTCATATGGCTCTTTCTCTGTTGTTTTGTCTGCTTGTGAACGCTCTACAGCCCAAACGGAAAGTCCGATCGACATGATATTTTGACCGTCGCTGCAGACTTTAGACCACACTTTAAATTTCAGCTTCCGTAATAGTCTACTTCACACCACTGACGAACAAATAACAATATTACAGACGGCATTGATCTGCTAACGCAAGGAAACTATTTTCCCCATGTTAATCTTAAGCGGCTTTTTCATTTTTTTTAACCTCTCAGCAGATTTTCCCCAAAAACCATACAGTTTTGGTAACAATTTGAAGTCGATCAGACTTACTGTTTGGGCTGTAGAGCGCTCACAAACAGACAAAAAAATACAGAGAAGTAAGGAAGGAGGGGAAGGATCACTGTGACACCTAACTACTACATAACTAGATTTTATGAGTTGAGATTTTGTTAGTCGCTAAAGTTAGGAGTTTTCTAAAACAATTGTTCTACTTCTGACTGCAAAGAATTTTGAGCTGAGAAAACTCTTGAGCTTAGTTATAACTCATTATTAGGTACTCTTTCTATTCTAATGAAAAACTCCAAGAGCCAACTGGCACTGTTATACATCAATACTGTATAAAATAAACCAACTTTTGATGTGGTGAATGACAGGAGCACTTTTGTTTGATGATTCCAAGTGCATATCCCGCGTAGGTTTCATCAGCAAACCGACTTGCAGAACATCCTGCAAAAAATTATTTCATTTAGTGTGGATGTTGAATGAATAGCTAATTATTAATGAAGACTAAGTAATACTATTGTAATGAAGGAAACTTACAACCTCCTTAGAGGAGGGCTTCTTCTTTTTCGAAGAGGCTGCCTGCTCTCCCATGCTACTTTCCCACAGCTCTCCCACTGTCGGCTCCCCCGTTAACCCACTCAGTCCGGTATCAGCTTCACTGCTCAAAAGGTAAACACCAGACTTGCGGAACCGGAACGCAACATTTCCTGCTGCAACCTGGAGACAGATTTTCAATATGACTCCTTATGGCTTCCAAAGTTTACGTTTCTTTGATAATGGTACTTCTTAAAATCAGCATGTACCTTTTTAAGAATATTAAAATCATTTCAAAAATACCTGCTTACTCGAGGATTTGAACCCCGGACTTTTTTACTTACCGGGCAAATGCTCTAAACCACTGAGCTAAGCAAGGTACTAAGCAAGGCTCAGTGGTTTAGAGCATTTACCTGGTAAGCAAAAAGGTCCGGGGTTCAAATCCTCGAGTAAGCAGGTATTTTTGAAGTGATTTTAATATTCTTAAATTATAACTAGCCGTGTAATTGGCTTTAAAAGTTTAATTCTTGTCAACATTTACCTTCTTTCGTAGAGCTTGGAGGCCCTCCCGAACACAGTCTCTATTCAGCTCGCATATGAGAGGGAGTCGAGTTTGGAGCCGTACATGAATAAATTGCTTCCACAAGTCTTCTTCGCTGACAACTTCAAACAAAACTTCCTCAAGCTTGCCATTCTTCTTCTGGTGTGCTTTCATTGTTTTACTGCCAAGCTGACAGTTAAGAACCAATGGATTGTCTGTGATTTCTACATCCTAAAAACACAATTTACAAAAATGGTAACAACCATCGACTCCTTAGATGATGACGGGAACACGTTTTTGACGACAATGATGCTTACTTGAAGAATATCTAAATCATCTTTTCTCATTTCATCAGTGCTAATAGAATCTCTAAATGCCACGATTCCGCACAGATCAACTTCTGTCGGAAAGTTAAGGCAGTGGTTGAGGTTGGCGGAGGTTCCCGCATTACCAGAATCTATGAACGTTATCCCCACGACTAATAGTGTGCTATCGTACATTGCCCCATACAGACACCCCATGGTTGGGATACGTGTTGCCTGGACATTTTCAAGCCTCTGAAATGTGAAAATGAGCATTATTAAAAAACAGTTTGAAGCTGCTTTTGGGGTTTGCTAATGTTGCCAACATGGCTCAGACACATAGGCACAAATTACTTTACCTCTATCACACTATGCGTTATTTTAAGTCGTGGAGTCATGATGGCTAAAGTATAGAATATATTAGATGTACAAAATAGAATGTCAATCCATAATAAAAATTCACAAAATTAAATTTAATCTTCTCAAGGTTCACGTAAAGGTTAGCGTACTCTTCGAACCAAAGACCTCGAACTTCGAAGTAACACCAGCTGCTGCAAGAAATAAACGAGCAGCTTCTTCTGTCACTATTGACACTTGACAGTTCAGTAGTTCGCACATGTTGCCGCTTGAAAGCTTAGATTTCTCATCTCAACCGGCTCACCTCGTACAATATTATTACCATGGTACTTACAAAGACGCGAAAAGGACAGTGTAGCTGTTCTTTGCAGTAATTACGTTTGAGTGATAAATGCAAATTGTAGACAACTTGTTGCAAACTGAACAGACGCCCTAACCAACAAATGAAGAACTCTAAACTACTGACGGGCAAGTGCCAATCCATCTGTTGAAATGATCGAGATCGAAGATGAAACGTATTCTCATTTCAAAACAATAGACAAGTACAAAAATGTTCTCAATATTCTTCATAATTTCTTGGAATTTTACGAGAAGTGGTGGTGGGAAGAAATCGACACTGCTGTCAAACGTGCATTCAAAACAGCAAAACTTTGTGAGTCCGTACACGCTGAACTGGCTAGAGACGATTGCTTGGTGCATTTTGACATATACCTGTGCCGTTGGTATTCAAGCCAACTTTCAAGCTTCAGACCTAAGAGATATAAGATCAATTTTTTTAAAAAATCGTGTGATTTACTCCTAGAAAAGTTCTTACGCTCTGAAAATAATTTGTCTGATGAAATTGTAAGACAAGCCGTCCAAAGCTACATGTCTTTGTGCTCTGAAGAACGATGTTCTAGTTTTCTGGATGAAATGGCAGCAGGGTCACTTATATTTAAAGCAGTGTGTGATATCAAACGATCAGTGAATAGTGTATCTGATATTAGCAGAGACAGGGAAGCTGATAATTTGTTCCAACACTTGTTGCAACTGAAAGATCAAAACCAAGTGGACACTTTAAAAATATCTATCCAGAGAGGACTGTGTCTTACTCAGAATACAATGTTTCATATTTTATGTTCTAAGTTTGGAAGCAAATCAGAAGCAGAAATGAATTTAAAAAATCTTATTATAGAATCTTTACTAGAAAATTTGAAAGAAAATGCAGATACATGCTCAAAGTTTTGGAAAATAAGCTCAAAATCACGTTTAAAGTTACTAGGTCAGATAGCAAATAGGTATCCTGATTTCTTATCTGCAATGGTACATTTTATTCAGATATCGGGACAAGCCATGAAAATGTCATTTGATGATAAATTTCAACTAACGTGGACCAGTTCTGAATCTTTTCTGAATTTTGATGAACTCGTTGCCATAATTACCACCCTAATTGAAGCTCAAGGTATAGCTGGACAGACAATAAAATCATTTCTTATTGCAAACTCTAGCCAGGATAAGGATGGTACCAGCATATGGAGTCAGTTATTTTGTTGTATGCTAAACATGCACATGTAAATCTGCCAGTTGAAATCATATGCAACGTACTTAAAGTGTTTTGTAATTTGATTTATTTTTAATTTATGTGCTCATCATAAAAAAAATATGTAATAAAATAAATAATAATCAGATTAATTTTTAATATTGCAATGAGGTAAAATTTCCACCCAAATTCCTGCCTTATAAAATTGATTGTGTTCAGCATTCTAATTTTTCTCAATAAATTGTCTCATGAGCTTGTTGACTGTTTTAGGCACATCCTGTTGCACAAAATGATTACCTCCTTCAACAATCTTTACAGTCAAATCAGTGACGTTATCTTTTGCTAGCGTGACAAACTGTGTGTCCAAGTAGTTATCCTTCTCGCCAAATATGAGTAAGCCGGGCACTCCAGGGTCTACCTGGGTGGTTAGACCATCAACAATCCTTTGTGAAGAAAACATATTTGCGCGGTAGTAGTTGATTGGCCCAGTTATAGATCCTGGAAATGGAAAAAATGGAACTTAAAATTTTCAATTATATTTCAAGTTTCGAGGTACATTCATCTGATCGAAAAGAAAATTCTCGTACCTGGCTTGCTGAAAGTATATTTGTAGGCTTCTATGTCTTCGTCAGTAATCGCCGACTTTTCTTTTGGTGTGTCTCCACGGAATATTTTGGGCAATTTACTAAAGTCATTCATGAACAGGAGAAGTTCAGGCAATAAAGGGATTTGGTAGAAGAAGACGTACCTGTAAATTTGAATGACATATTATGACTTGGAACCTACCTATACCATACAATAGTATAACTCAAGTGATATTGTTTTAAGGAGCTCTGCTGATTTGTTGTACTTACCACGACATGAAAAACTGCTTTGGCTGAGTGAGCACTAGCTTATTCCACGTTTGTATCCTGGGAGCATCCATTATTACATATCTTTCAAGCATGTCGGAATGTGTCTCAACAAACACCCATGCGACCACACCGCCCCAGTCGTGGGCGACAAGGGTGAACTTCTCGCGTCCTAAAAGCCAAAGACTCTTAAAATCCCAATGCCAGACTATTATTTTAACACTCTTGTGGCTTTCATTGTACATTTAACAGGGCCTCTGACTGCTATTGAGGGCCATTGTATTGAACAAACAATGCGACGCTATAGCTGTAATATTCCTTTGTTAAAATTGTCAGTGTGCAATCTCGAATGTAACTTGTATCACATAGTTGAATTTATCGTGCATGACTCATGAGGTGTCAGAGATGCAATGAAAGAAATATATACAAATAGTCTAAAATAAGGTCGGGTCAAACACTTGTGCGTGCAAAGAACTTTGCAGAGACAAGAAGAAAATGACTATGCAATATTATAATAATAGAAGCGACGTTGAATTGAATCGCGTGCGCCGTGGACGGTACCTGATTGTTCAAGCAATAGTTCGTAAGTATGCCTCCTAATTTTGATCAATAAAATGACCTAACATATTTTAAACTGTTTACTGTTTTTTACGTACCAAGATGTTCAACCAACTCTTTAAGGTCGTTGACGAGATGTCTCATGGCATAGTTTTTGATCCCTTGCGGTTTTTCGGAATCTCCATACCCTCTCATGTCAAGAGAAACCACCCTAAATTAATATAAAATAATTAGCGTGCAAAATTGAACCAGGGGGGGGACATTTGCAATAAATTCTGATCTCTGTTGGCTTACCAGTGATCTTTGGCAAACTCGTCCATTTGGTGCCGCCAAGAATACCAAAATTCGGGAAATCCGTGCACGAAGAGCATCAAAGGATGGTCTTTATTGCCTTTTTCTACGTAATGAAGTTTGATGTTCTGAAATTAAAGCCGACGCGTGAAAGAGCACAACATATGAGTATTACACAACCTATATAGCACTTCTATTTGAATGGGTCCTTTTCCCACACGTAGCCCATCCACTCAACCTATTTTTCCAAAAAACTATCATATTTGGCAAACTCGTAGCCTTTCGTGTGGTTCACAATGTGTTGAAATTTAAAACCGACGTCGTGTCTGGTTTTTGAGATAACATGGTTTTGAAGTGGCATTTTTGTCATTCGCCGCCATACACGTCCCAGAAAACCTTGTTAATTTTTGTTTGTCACAGTTAACAAAACAACCGTCGACTTTATTTTCAAATAAAGCATGTTTTACTGCACGTTTTCTTTGTTTTTGCTAATAAAGTGAGAAAATATGCCCTACGTGTGTTTTTTAAGCTATGACTGAGCCGAGGAATTTGATGAAAAATCGAATTCGATTTTTATCAATTGTTAACAATTTGTATGAAATTTTATTCGTCAAAATTTGGTTATAAACCATCTCATTAATACGAATGACCTGCTTTCGTGATGGAAGGCATGATTGATTGACTAGGGATTTAGCAATTCTAAGCATGCAATAACACATAAAACGGCAGGCATTTAAACTATGTACTACATATATTTTCCCCACTCTTTAAAAATTTGTGTAGACGCATTTGAAAGTTTCTCGTGCTGTTTTTCTGGTTTTATTTTTTGTAGTTTTGGATCGAGTATGCCCCATCACTATTCACGACTTCTTCAAAGCTTACCTTCAGTTGCGCGTAGCAATGGTTTCCTCTTGCAGGGTCTGTCAAAGATTCTGGGCATACTTCTCTTCGTTTAACTTTCCAAAACTGCTTGCATGGGTGTCTCACCAATCTCCAGGCTAGCAGCGCAAGGAATATGCTCGCGTAAATTGCGGCGACTGCATATTTGAATACCGATCGTACGAAACTATTTTTCAACAGCTTCATGACGATTGCTAAAAACGTGATGGAATGCAATTAAGGTACCACTGACTATTGGTGATTCACTATCACATCGTAGCACTTACAACTCTTACAAAATTTAGATTTGATAGGTCAAAGTATAGACAAACTACAAGTAGTGCCAGTCATGTTTCAATGAGCCTCCCAGATATCTAATAATCTGATATCCAACCATAGTCAAAGCTTCCGCTTATTATCTAAGTAAGTACTAACAGGATAACAGCTATAGCTGCTCAATCTAATAATCTGATAGCACCAATATAGTTGCTTGGGGATTGAGCAGAAAGACGCATAGGACCTATAAAATCTAATTTATGTCAATTTTCCCACACCCCCGCTACGTACGATTCACAGGCCTACAGTTATTGTAACTTTCGAACAAAAAAAATGGTAAAAAACTTACCACGTGTAAAATTTTGCGCGTATTGCGATGTTCAATGTGGTGGTTGTTTATATGAACAAACGAGAGAGACTCGCGCCAAAGTGTTTTGAAGTTCTTTATATAGCGACTGCGAGAGCCACGAGTAACTGCACATGCTGTGGGATACACAATAGGAATGCTCGAAGCATTACTTTTTATTTGAGCCGGCATCAAAGGGAATACAACTTACAAGACCTTGGAGGTCTAGGTCGGTCCTGTTTAAGAAGATAGCATGTCGAGTTGCGCAATTATTTGACTCTTCAAAAAAACAACAGTTAGAGTAAGAATTCAGCCACACTCACAGCCAACTGTTATCACATGTTTTTTCTTATAACTATACACATGATAAACGTATCTGATAGTAGAACATATGGCATACTATATTTTATGTCATAATGTCATATTATTATATGCCATTACATTACATGTAATTTGATTTGAAATAGGTGATAACATTTATGATAAAGCTTTGGAGTGGACAGAGATGGTACAAGAAAAAAATTGTGATCCGTTCTGTGGGCTGTGGTTCAGTTCATTTCATTCTTATGATGTACTTTCAGGAGAACTCATTCGTATGATATATTTTTGTAAAAGGTACAGTTTTCAATGAATCGCTTGACCAACACAAATTGAAACTTGTTTATAAAAATACGTATGTATTTAAGAAAATCGGCGTTTTTCGGAACACTCTATAAATGCAACTTATTGATCAAAGAGTCAGACGTGTTACAGCTCAGACGCCACTCGCGCCTTTGGACGAACGTCTTCTTAAACCTCGGAGGATTCGATCTTATTTCTGGCAGCTGTATTTGGGGTACCGATTTGATCGTCATTTCTTGCCAGCCCAAATTCTCCAGCATCATCAATTTCCTTCGCTGCTCCGACATCATTCCTGATAGTGAATAAACCTTGACTGCTCGAGTATGAATCTTGGCGAAAAAATACATTAAGCACATATTGACATTATTCAAATCTAATTTCTAACCTTTGGTTTTGTGAAGGCTGATGATCGTCGCTTTTTTTGAGCGGATCTTCACCTTCGGTTGCGGAAACTTCAGCCAACGCTTTCGTCTGCACCCCAAACCAAGTGCATGGAACATTAAAATATCTAGTAGTATTTTTTGCAAACTAAAAATTATATCATATACATATTTTAGGAGATACCAGTGTCCACACTCCAAATTAAAACAGTGCAGCGTCATATAGACGTCCAGGCAATCAGAGATGCCACACATGAAATGACAACAATGAAGATTACCTCATACCTGGTTGGCTAAACGTGCAAGAGGGTGGAAAACCTTGCAGTGTATATTGTCAAGAGCCGGTTTTACAACTTTTCTTAACTGTGAGTTAAGCTCTTTGCATAAGATTAAATTTCTAATACCATGGCAATAGCCAATCACTTGCAGTTGCATGGAATTAATTTTGTTTCTAAGGATTAGCTCTTAACTCACTGCATTCACTGTAAGTGTTTAGTCCTGCAGTGCCCACAAAGGTTTGCTAGTGATTATTTTCTTAACATCAATCATCAGTGTTACAAACCAACGCTGTAGATAAGCACGCTTTCCTATTGCGCCGTTGGGCCAAGTTCCCACACAAAGGAGGACCAGAAGTCATTTTGCTCGGGACGTCCTTGCCAAAATCTGTGCTCGAAGGGCTGTCACCCCCTGCACTCATATCGCCAGAAGCACTCATTGCACTGCGGGCGCTCATACATCGCGCTTCTAAACAAGACCAAACAAGTAATATCTTTGAAAATTGGAAGAGATGAATGACGAAGGATGATTAACGTACGCGTAATTTGTAACGGCGGTGGCCCAACATTTTGATGTATAAATCAAAACTGAGTCATAGGTAAATGCTGTAAATCACAATTTTCACCAAAAAATGTCGTTGGCATCCAAGGTCTATATATTTTTAGTACGTACCTCTTTGGGCTTGCTTGCTAACTCCACTATTTTGGAGAATGTCCACGGAGGATTTACATCTTGGCATTGCTAGCGTCTTTGACAGCTCGAGACTCAGCTCCTAAGCGTCGGAGACAGCATATAAATTTTATTCGTATTTAAGTACAATGATGTGAATCTGCAGCAAGCGCAGTAATTTCCTGGGCTGAAAGATTCATCGCACAGTTGTTACCTCTATGTGGTTTCCTCCAGATCCAGGCTTGCCCCCTTCAATGTCATCCAAAGAATAGTTGCTGTCAACTCCGCGGAAAGTGTCTTTGGATTTGGTGCCCTCGGGTGCGTCGCCATTGAGCCAGTCATCCAGGCCTCCACCACCAAAATCGTCGTCGTCGAGATCGTCTGTATCTAGTTCGGAATCTGCCAAAGCATTTAGATTTACAAAAAATACAGAACCCAGTTTCAGTAAGTTGCTAGATAGTGCGTTTGTCGCGCAAATCGACTAGTATTTGAACATGCTTTTGACATTTATCGTTTAAGGGCGCTAGATACCTTTTGGACCTTTTCGAACCCAACTCATGGTATTGGTTATCCTAGAAGTATAATTAGCAGTTGATTTATTAAGAGCCCATATTACAATGTAGCAACTTGTAACGTCTTCCAAACTATTTTATCCTCTGAACAATGCGGAAACAAAATAAGCTGATTGGTTGTCATCTTTGAAACTAGTAGACTGCCCGGAGGATGAAATACTTGTAAGAAATTTAGACATTATAATTTCGGCCTATGGAGCTCTCAAATTTGTTCACTGTATGCTTTACAAAATGTTTTTTTCCAGATTCAAAAAGAATTCTGCGAAAACTATAACTTTGCATAGAAGAAAAGTATTAAGGAGCAATTTTATTCGTCTCTGGAAATGGCAACAAGTGCCATTTTGCAGATCGGTAATTTTTAAACGATCATAGTTTCGTATTTTTCCAGCTTTTGGCTATAATTCCCTCCAACAGGTACCTCCAGCAGGAGGAGGAGTTTTTTTTTTTGAGGGGGGGGGATATAATTTTTACGCGTCTCGCAATGCTCCATGAAAATATTCGTCGCATTCATCATGCAAATAGCAGAAAGTAAGACCGTGGACATTAGAGTCCATAATTAGAGGTGTTTTACAGTCATTATTCACCGTCATTCTCATCCTCAGCGTCAAACGACTCTCCATCGAGGCTCAAAAGATTGGGTAAGAGGCGTTTCACTTCCTCTCTGTAGCTCTTGCATCGCGCCGCAGGATTCTCAGCCAGCACGAGATGTCGGAGGTCGGTACAAATCGTCAAGAAGCTCAGGAAACTTACATCTGATACGTTGTTGCTAAACAAACGCAACCAATATTATCATTCATAAATGCTTATCGGCAACTCTACCATGGAAGAAATACGGAAATTTCTCCCCTTTTGTCTCCCTTTTTAAATTCTATTTGTACGTTCAATAAATACTAAAATAAACCAGATTACAATCTAGATTGTCAAGGCCAATTTTAAGGTAAAAAAGTACTTAGGTACTTGTAAAGAGAGCTTAAGCGTGAAGCCAACACCATAACACTAAATTACACCATTCTGTACTAAATAATTAAATATAAAAAATGTAGCATGCTGCAAACTTCTTATCTGAATAATCTCCTGGGAAGTAAACACTAATTACACAATTACTTGTATATTAGATACGCTTTGGACAGGACCACATAGGTCCAATGGTACACTGAAGCTCGTCAGGAGGGGTCGAGAGTGATAAAGAAACAGTTCCCTGTGGTAGAGGAACTATTCCAGCTTATGCGTGGAATGGTCATGGAAACTCACGGAAAACCTCACCTAGGACAGTCGGTCATCAAGACCAACCTGGCACCTCGTGGGTCTCGATTGCAAGCCTACAAAATAAATCGACTCTCACCCTGTAG
>QKMV01001246.1:0-16902 GCA_003287335.1 Lednia tumana
CTTGGTGCTTTTCGACAGGAGTAGGCTACGTGCCGGCACCGGGTTTCCCCTCTTCCCTGTTAGGTTCATCACCACCCACATTATCACCGACGCCAATAGACCAGTGCCACAGGGCCAGTTGTCACTACAGTGCGTCGTTAAACACCATTATAAAACAAAAAGGTGCATCCCGGGAGTGTTTTTTAGGCCGCTTATTTCTTAGCGTTCGAGAATATATTTCCAAGTATTCCAATATTTCTCCGTTTGGGCTGGTCGTTCGCTATACATGTCCGCACTTCCCATCCCTTGTATACAGTGCAAATTGAGCTAAAGGACGTGTTTGGATGTTTTCAGGGCAAGGCCTACGGCGAGAGAGCATCCCTCTGGCTGCGAGCTCGCATACAATCGCATCTATTCGAATTGGGCTGCGGATTACACCGGCACGCTGGCAAAGTGCTGTTTGTCGCCATCCTTGTATTCGCCACTTTTTGCGTGGGCCTAAAGTCAGCGCAGATTCATTCAAGAGTCGACCAGCTTTGGGTGGAAGGTAAGATTTCGCGAATTCATCATCATCTATATGATACTTCTATTTTACCAGCTTTTACTAAAGCGTCGATTCGAGGGGCGCGACTTACTAAGTGCTTATCAGTGTCAAAAACTAAAGAAATAACTACAGAGAGAACAATTGCACGTCATGAGCCTAGATACAAAAAGTGTGTTCACGTATAGTGAGTGCGGTTGCAGGGACCCCAAGCTCCCATGGGGCTCCCATGGGGTTCCCATGGGGTTGGCTGTTAGTGCTGTGGGTCGGTTACCGTCCCCATACCGCTGCAAGCGGCACTTCGGCAACAATTAGTTTTCATGGAAGACAAGACTTCTGTCTATGCTATCGGAACCTCATTCAAATCGATCTTTTTGTAGAAAACTGCCAAACAGGGACTGTTAATTTGGAACGGTAAATAGCAAATTGCTGCGTGCACGAAAAGTAAAGATCAGGATTCGGGATGCTCCAATCGGATGGATAATCATCGGTGAAGTGGCAGCTGCTGCAATGGTCGACTCGCCGAGGAGCAAATCTGATCGGAGGCCCGCACAGGAAGTGGTTCACCGTCGTCTCTCGTGGTCTCTCGTGCACCAAGATCAGATGATTGAGATAACGACTGCATCTCATGGATATTGAATTGTCTTGGTACACAAACTATAAGGAAAGCAGTGAACCCGTACCTTCTCTGCTAAATCGATCATATTACAGCCAAGAAATTCGTATCTAAGACACTGCGATCCGAGCAGATCGAGAAAATGAAAACTTGTGTCTGGTATATGTCTATTATTATTCACGATGCTCGATTGAAAGTAATCATCTCAGTAATTTGGTTCTAATATGGAAATGCAACTATAATTTTGTGCCATCAAGACGGATGTAAAAAAAACGAATTCTTTAGTTTTTACGAAGGAATGTGCCAATCATACGAGTCAGCAGTATTGCAATTTTAATTTTCAAAAATTATAAGAATGCATGATATTGTAGCCCACATGGAAGTAAAATCATACTTGTAGTGTGCCATTAGCTATGTGCTTGAATTATTTATTTAGCAGGCTGAACTGCTTTTAAAACACGCGAATGATTATTTTCTTGGTGTGAAAGACTGAGTAAGAAAAGTGGTGTGTGTGTGGTCCTAAAGATCTATTTCCGGCGGGAACTGCTGTCAAAATATATTGAGCCTAGAGCAGAAATAGACTCTGCATACAGTGTCTACGTTCTAGGTCTAGAGTCTGGGACGCATGGTACGTTGTATCGTGTCGCGAGATATCTGTTTCTGGGGACGCTGCTGCGAATGTATCTGTTGTACTCAGGGGTTTCTTGCGAGATTCCATTCACAAAATTAGTCGACGGGAATTAAGTTTGAGCACGTCCTTTTATGGGGTGCCTGTAATGAGAATTTAGAGCCCTTTACATCTTAATTTCTATGTCGTAATTGTAGTGATCTTCTTACAGTATGGTAGTTTTTCTCATTTACCATAATTATACGGTATAAATCACAATTCTTCCCTTTTCGGCGTCTATGGGCTGGACATAATATTATCACAATGTTCTTTATCTGCCACTACAAGCTACGCCTCCGGGTTGAGTTTCAAGTCAAACAACTAAATCACTTCAAGCTTAGAAGTAGGAACCCATCTTGATTTATGAGGAAATTGTCGAAAACACTTAAAAAGTTCAAGCCTAACGACCGAGTTATTTGAAAATAGAATTTATTTGTTACATCTCCCGTCCCGTCTATTTTTATTGAAACACTCTTGGTAGTTGGTGCTATATAATACAATATATTTGCCAAAGCGCACGTTCAACAGTAATAGGATACAATTTTCCACTTTCCCACTTTTCTCTGACAGGACAATGTTAAAACGTTTCGAGAAAGAATTATCTTTTAAGTAGCCGTGTTAAGGACTGCATTAAGAACCTCCACCCTTGTTTTATCATTTTAGAGCACGTTTTATGTCTTTGTATTAGTTGTTGATTTAGTTGATTTCTCCAATCACCTGTATTGCAAGTTACAGGTACTCAAAGAGTCATAAATTGGCCGATAAAAGAGATAGCGGATCACGTTTGCTCTATTGAAACACATTGAAACCAGTTCGCCTATCTCTCTCTCCCAGCGACCGATTTTTGTTTCCTTGATACGCACTCTTTGGTTTGGTATTCATTGGGAGCAACGACGGACGTACCTATTCGCTGCTTTGTATTTATTTTTTCATACAATTGTCTGACTCGACTATGACGAAGAGAAAGACAAGCTGAGCTGAGCGATAACCGAAACCCAAAGCAAACGCAAAAAACGACTTGATCAATTCTCAATCACAAACGGAAGCACTAAATACGTCCACATATTTTAAGAAGACACGGGCTATTAATACTGAGCAAGACATTTTCAAATGTACATGACATTGATAGACTTAAAAAAACCGCTTGGTTTGTTTAGATTTCAAGAAAGAAATAAATCAAGGAGCGAATTTCGTCTTTCTCTCTGACATAATAGTAATGCTCTCTAACTATACGAGTGAGTGTAATGTCTGTATATACATATATTTAATGTATATACAATAATAATGCCTCTCTCTTACGACTGGTATGTTTGTTTTGTGATTTTGGCATTCTTAGAGCCTTGCTGTCATTCTGCGCTTGATCTCATTCATTCTCTTGGTGTGGTCTATACTCATTGTGGGTGGTCACTCGATACCTTGGCCGTTCGACCATCGTAGGTACCCTGACCGACAGACAGCCTCAGAGAGGCCCGCGTGCCCCAGAGTCATGGCCAGCACCAGCCGAGCCGGCGCACGTTAATATATATGAACACTAAGTAGTACGTTCAATTCGATGCGCATATGAAGGTGACCAACATTACGATCTTATGCAAGCTTTGACGTTATCTGACAGCTGAGGAGCGGAGAGGAGAGACGACCGGTTTCGATCGTGGCCAGACCGAAAACCACTCTTTCTGGCCGCGTGTGGCGCCTATCCACTTTTCCAAAGCCACCTCATCACGACGGCCACTTCCGACATAGATTACCTACTCTCCAATCAAACCCAGTGAACATTATCGATGGCCACCCCTGACCAATGTCTTTATTCACTTCTTAGGAATTTCTGTTCGGTACACGTTTTTGCGTGGTTTCACTCTCCTCTTCATGTCCGACCTCCCATCTCTTTTGATATTCTCCCTGATAGAGACAGACATTCAGTGAGGCGATCCTCCCATCACTACCCACGGCTGTGTTCCCAAGACCGGACTGTTCACCTGCCTTATAATTATCAGCTTTACAATAGAATACTTGATTATCCACAAGAACGTTACATATACGACCCCATAAAAACGTCAATAGCATACGCAACCTGTAAGGTATATCCCGTTTAACGTTATTATAACCTCTTTCACGAAAGATCCACAAATTACGATATTGTAATGAACTCTTTAACGAAGGAGACCGCGATTTAAGTACCATGGCTTCTTTTATGGGTTAAAGGAGTTAGTATACAAATAGATGAAACAGGTAATAAAATTTTATGCGGGAATTTTTAATTATTTTTAATGTGCGTTCCTGCGATTTGAGGTACTAGAAGCGGGCACTAACCGCGTTATTTGCGACATGCGAAAGCGCATGACCTAGGGGCAGCTCTAACAACTTTGACCGAGAGTTAATATATTTTCATTCCCGGCCGAAGCTTGCCAATTGAATAATGCCCCTTTTTTTCCTGACAATTGTTTCGAATGACAAAACATAAATAATAATTTAGAGTCAAATTTAAGACGCGATTCATTCATCACTGACATAGGAGTTCTAAAACAAGATTTCAATTTTCGTGTGTCTCTCCCAGTAGACGTCGCATGTACGCGACATCGCGGAGGTTGACGCAAATGATGGATCGTCGACATTGCAAGATTGCCATCCACTGTTACTCGTTACCTAGCCCTTCCTATGGTCCTGCATTCTGAGAAACAGCGAGCGCTGGAGATCAGCGCCCAATCAGCCCATTCAGCGTTGGGTTGGGTCTCATTTTCTCATTTAGGAATAAATGACTTAAACTCGAACCCCGGCGTCCGTTCATCAATTCCTCGATCTGTGGAGATGATGCCCACCATGGTCCACTAGGTGGCCGTTGTCCATCAGACTGCGGTATACGAACCGCGGAAATAACAGCGCCAATACCCTGAAGTAGTCGTAGAAGTAATTAACTGGGAGTCAGCCAGTTAAAAACAGTTCGAGTGGCCACATATGATTCTGAATTCTAAATGGCTTGAATGGAAAATGGAATTTTTTGATGGGCACGTCAAATCAGACGTTTCCCCCTTTTGGGCGAGAATTGGAAGATAAAATTTGAATAATGATGTCACGCGATGGCGAACGGCAAGCTGTTAATTAGTGCGAGTCCGAGTGGAGTATCATGCGAACTCTCTGTTCTCGCCGCGTGCAATGGCCGAGGTGGCCTCATACGGTGGCCTCCGCCTCTCATGGGCTAATTGAGCCATTCCTGCCGGTCCGGCATGCAAGACGAATGAGCCATAGCCAAAGGCTCACGGCCATTGTGTTCTACCTACCATAGAGATTAACAATGGTAACTATCTTTCTCTCGGCATTATACTCGAGAGAGAGAATATTACCAGAAGAATACCAAAGCGTAGTATAAGGAATGACGGCCAGCAAAGAGGTGTGAAACGGACTCCTATTTACGATCTGTGCATGGAAACTTCAACGACTAATTCACTTTGATATTGCTAAACTTGCTACCGAATCGAATATCTAATTCGTACGAATTCTAAACAGTCATGAGAGCGGCGAAGACGGTTTAGTTGAGTAACTCAAAAAAACCAACACAGGGAAGAAACTACGTACCACTGGGTATACAATTGGTTTTGTCTGCAGTGCTGCCGGCTGGACGATGTAGCATTGGATGTCGACTCATTCGGTGAATCGCAGACAGTTTCAGAGGTCTATCAGTGTGAAATCGTTGCAGTGGAGAGTAAAGACGGGATTGTAGGGTGCCAATGGTTGCTGGGGATTATGGGAGATGTGGAACCCAGGAGCAGCTGCCGATCCCCGCAGGAGGGAGTCGAAGAAACCACCAAATCCATCTCGAGACCCGAGATCGCCTTCTTGCTGCAGCGGTTCGATGAATTGCAAGGATTGTAACAAGTCAATCAATTTAACATCGTCAATTCCTTTAGCGCATCCACATTCATTAATGCTACAACAATTGCATTAATTGATTGTCCTTTGCTCCCTAAGCAGAAAGCAAAGCGATTCATAGTCGCAATAATCATTTGCGCTGAGATTAGCTGTGAAGTTGCTCCTTCGTGATATGCACTGACCGACTAATGAAGATGCAACCTGTCATCAAAGAATTCGTGGGCTGGCTTGTAGGAAGTTGAGCTGTTGAGGCAATGGGGATAGAAGAAGAGGATCCTTCCCAAAGACCGATACGACCGGTTTCATGAATAATTATCACCAATACTATTATGCCAACAAACCATGTTTTCATATACGCGGTTAATGTAACGACAAAATACGCTCACACCGAGCACGATCCATCTCATCGCCGATGTTAATTAACTTTGCTCCTGCGGCGAGCTGTGGTTAGGCCACCCGCGACACGACGGATGCCGATCTACTCGAGTGGCGCTTAGCTGTTTCGCTTCGCGACGGAGACGGTGAAACAGATGATGTTTTACAGGTTTCATTCATCAAGACTATCTCGCCAAGAAGTAAGTCAGCCCAGCCGAGTGTCATTTGAAAATAACATGACCCGATTTTGTGGTGAAGTTTAATTTGCTGACAGCGACGACGTCGCGGACGTCTAAAATGCTTTTAACGAACGTTGCGCCAACTGGCATTGACAATGTGCAACGCGTTCTCCTCGAAGTGAACAGTTGCGACCACACACACAATTATTTATGATAATGCTCGAAAACCGGATCACAGAGCTTCAATTATGAAATTAAACAATTTACATAAACTATAAAAAAATGGATTGACGGACGCAGAGCTGGTGGCCGCATGTTTGCTAAAAGTCGTCCACAAAACGTTTTTTTTTTACCAGTTAGCAGCGAGGATTGATTTGTTCGTGAAATGTGTGTAGGTGAACTTGTATGTACCAGCATAAGAACACGATAGGGAGATCTGAAGTAATCAATTTCGATATCAAAAAACCGTTCCGTGCGTCAGTTCTTGGCTGGCTACTTCCAACTCCAAACGAGGGGAAAGTTGCACTTTGTATGGTGCAAGCAGTATGAGTTTATTTTCAAGTAGATTTGCCTCTCTGATTTCAACTGTTCTTTCTCGACAACGCCAGCCAGCTAATTGAATCTGATGTTAGTTGGGTAATGGCGGTGGGCAGGCGGGCTGGAAGGGTTGCGCTGTGCAAGGTCCGCCGTTGGGATGGTCTGCCACTGAGACTACGGGGCCGGTATAGAGACGTTGGGACCACACAGGGCGCCCCGACTCCGAAGGTGGTCCGTCGCAGAACGGCAACACTGCCTCTACAAAAGCACGCTCCTTTCTAGAAGATGGACTCACTCCTTATAAAACCATCGGCAGCGTAGTGCTACCAAATTCACTAGTTTTTAAGAACTGTTTCTTCTTTCCTCTTTCTATCACAATATGAGGAATCTACGTGCTAGCTAATCTCTCAGATAGTTTCGAATTCCGATGCCGGCTTGGTAAAAAAATTTCAGAGTAAATTCACGACAGCTCCTTGTAATGAGATTTGCCCAGTGACCTGATTTGTTATTGTTAATAAAACTACGTTAATTTGTGCATATATAATAAAGATCAGATCGTGATGCTGACACTTCTCATTGCTATTGTGAAATGATTAAACCAATCCTATTACCTGTTTGGCTTTGAAACAGCTGATCTGCATCTCAACTCATTTACTATATTTTCCAGTTTTGGAACTTGGCCAACTATTTGGCATAGTACCATTATACTACTCGCGAGCTAATAAATGAGTAATTAGCATAAGTTAGATGCAAGTATGACTGGTCCCGTGCTCATAATGTGCAGCACATTTTACGAGACGGAGAGGGGTGGGAGGAGAAAAATAACCATGACGAGTGGGATGTGGGGGACTCAATTAACCGACGCCAGTAGATCATGCGAGTGTCCTGCATGTGGTGCAGGATGAATCCATTAGGCCTTCGCGATTTCAAGTTATGAGACGCGGTTAAATGATTTACAGCTAATTATATGCAGATTCGCAAGAGAAGAGAACAGCTATAAAACGATGGATTGCGATCTTTGAATCCGATCGTAAATAATGTTTGTTGATATGCGCGACCATTTGAACTTTCTTGCCCACGGACCGTTTGGCAACTTAATTAGTTAGCAACTTTATAATAAAATTCAGATGAGGGTAGAGGTACGATGTTGCATTTGGCACCTTCGTTGCTTACATAATTAGTTGGTATATCTCAGAGTACAGTTTGCATTTTCTTCTCGGTTCAAAGCCATAGCGGCTGCCGATTTTACCGGAAGACCCAAATGTCGTTCCTTTGTTCAGCTGTATGGAGTTGTTACGAACAACAATAACAAAAAGGATGGATGAAGAGATAGGATGTATGTATACGTTTTCATTTCAAGTATGAGGCGGGCGGATTGTTCTATCAAACCACGGCATAACTTACGAGCATTGCATAGCTGGCATTCTTGCAATAGGCGGTCTCGACTTATTTGGAGGTCTAACCACCCATGGAATCAAGTTCTGTAGAACTCGCGTGCCATCAAGAAGACGTGTACCTATACTGCTTCTTCACTAGAAATACTCGTACTTGACCAAAATATAAATGCCCCATCATGAATGTTAGCGAACATCAGACATATGGCAGAGAAGCATTGCTGAAGGAGCGTTGAGGAAACGCTATTTTTATCTAGTTTTATTGAATAAAGTCAACATCTAGCGATGCAAACTAATCATAGCATCTCAAGTTCACACTTTTTTGTCGCTTCTCTGTTGATGTTTCAATTAGATTAGAATGGATTCGTTCGCCAGCACCTACGTCGAAGTATAGGTACACTGTACACTGATATGGAAAATTGCAGCCTCGCTGCCGTTTAACGGTTAACAATTCATTTTCATTAAATTTTTGAGACTCATATCTCCTGACTAATTTCAGCACTATAGTTTTAAAAAAAATTGTTAATAACTGGGTTAAAAGTCCCGATGAAGCTTTCAGAATAGTCAGCGAAACGTTGGCAGTTTAGTGTCAGTTAAGTTTTCAGCAGTTTAACCCAGTTATTAACAGTTTTAAAAAAAAATCATTTTCATGTTTTCACCCCCCGTTTGTGCGTGTTTACTCCTCAGAGGGAGGAAGACTTGAGCGAGAGTTGCGCTATACTCAAGCGGCGTTGGGTGAAGCTGACTCCAGCACACATCAGCTGGTGATCCAGACGCCTCGAGACGCCCAGGCGTCGCTGCTCCATCCACAAGCTTTGCTCTCGCACCTGGATGTCGTCAAAGCGGCTACTAGTGTCACCGTACACCTTTTTGATATGTAAGGACATTCGAAATTGTTTTTATATGTAAAACCAGTACTAGAATCGAGATATGCATGCTTTATTATCCGTAGGTGGAATTGTGCCAGGTTTAATTTTGAATTTGAATCGTAGAGTAAATGTTGGATTGGTAAAAGAGGGTTGAATGCTTGAATTGCAAGTTCAGCCGACGAAGTTCAAACATAAAGTAAAATCAGTCAATCTTTGACTATTTATAAATACATTTATGAGTTCAAATATACATTATTGCATGCGATAAACTGATAGTGTTATTAATGTTTTTTTTTTCAATCGATATTGATATTAATAACATATTGATAGATATTGATTGCCTATAAAGATCATATACATATTTAGGTCCGTTGTTATTTATTGGCGGATAGTTAAACGGAAATCATGAATACTACATTAGAGAGACGTGTAATGAAGTTTATATCAGTTATAGTAGTAATTTAAGTTATAGCTTATAGACGCATTGAGATGAAATCAACGATGCAGTGCTACTGGCTCGATAATTATGATATCAAGTCATGCAAAATATGCAATTTTGCTAGCTAAACGTTCCCCAGTGGTAGTCTTTCTGGGCGGGGATTCTGCACTCATGATACTATGACTGCATCGTGTGCATTCTTATTTGTCAAGACCATGCATTTGCATGCACGCTGCATTTTATTCCCCGGGGGCAATCGAGATGTTTCATTTTATAAGTAATAATTATTATAATTGAGCTACTCTAATAGTTTGTCATGCGAATTACTACACTGCCCAGATAGTATATAGGTGCATGATGCTTTATGAGATGCAAAGTTGAAATAGTAATTAAAGGATTGCGGTTGTGGCGATTTCAGAACTTGGAGACTGAAGGATATGTGCTATTCGCCAAGTATCCCAAACTTCGATGCACATTACATAGACCAAGTAAGTCTCTCTAATACTATGCAAGACTTAATATTGTTTCGAGGCTCCAAAAGAAATGGTATCTTACAGATTCTTGTTTCCCTTTCAGATATTTGAAAATATGATTCCTTGTGCCATAATTAGCCCGCTCGATTGTTTTTGGGAGGGCTCGAAGCTGTTAGGACCAGACTATCCTGTTATGATACCGTAAGTAAAAATTAGAATAGTTAGTTAATTACATGTTCATGTTGTATTGCATTTGCATTCAACAGTTGTATGTTCCATTGGCTCACCAAAAAAGGCAACTTTGGAAAAAACGCATGCCCACTTCAAATAGTTGCATAAATCTGGCTCCGATGGAACTATTACTTTCAAAATGAAAAGAATCTTGCGAAACTCTAAGTTGTCGTTTTGCTATTTCAGAGGAGTGGGTAATAAAGTGCAGTGGACAAATTTAAATCCGTCGAAACTCATGGAGCAAATGAAAACGTTCGGCAACATGTTTCCGTTTGACACACTAGAAGAGTACATGAAAAGGGTGAGTGAAATTTAAAAATTGTTTCCTCTAACACATGCGTTCATGCATGATTAAAATTGTAGCCTCGCATGATGATAAATGTGCGAGATGTTTTTAGAGTATAATTTCAGTGACCCCTTACATAAGATAGATGTTAACATGTTGAGCTATATGTAGCCCCAAAAACATTTCTGAATTAGACTAATATATTAGAGAAGCATACTTGGTGGGTTTCTCAAAGGCAACGCCATCTAATTAATTGATCGTGGTCCAGATCACGTAATTTAAATAAACGACTTCAGCTTTGCCAATTATATTAACCTCTTTACCTTTGTTTACATTCGAATGCAATTGTCATCGAGTCAGCAATATTTTTTTGGACCCATCGTCATTAACTATTACAATACATTGTACAGCCATGAAGATGCATTGCAACTTGCAAGGCGCATCCCAGAAATGTGCTCAATCGTCATACGCGCGTGATTTCAAAACTTAGAAGACAGAGTTGGTATAGAAAAAAGTTGTCTTTTAGCTGACGCAGAGCAATGTTCCAACGATTGTAGACTCGCGAGTCGCGGGCCCACCCATCTCGCAGTTCGACTAGTCCAGCTGTTCACTTGGGCCAACTCTTATACTTCCATACCATACCATAAATAACACCGAGACAGTTGGAGAAGGTCTAATAGCCAAGCCAGGGCGGGCCCAGTCTGTGTACTTATACGTGTAACAGTATAATGCATGTCGTTTTGCTTGGCTTTCTTGGTGTCAGAAGACTGATAACTAGCTCAGGTAATCTGCAGAGCGCCTTGTCCAATTGGGCACTTAGTGCTAGACCAGTCAAAAGATACGACAACATTTTGGAAACGATTTTTCCCTCGCTTTTGGTGTTAACAAATCCCAGAGACTAGAAATATGTGTACCTGTCTGTCATGCGATGAATACAAAGTAAATTGTAATAGATCCGATCAAATCCTGTTGTGCTAATGATAGCAATTAACCGCTATTTCCTAACCGAACTCAGCAATTCTTACACCAAACGAGCTGCACAGGTGCAGAGACAAAAGCGGATAATTAGTCGTGTTTTTGCACCATTCATAGTGCTAGTTTCGTCGGCAAAAGTAGTTATAAACTATCTCCAAATCGTCTTTAGTTCGACACCTGCTTTATTAATTGGATAGTTTTTCAAAAGCGTTCTTGTTATACCGCACGAATGGCCGATTTGAATTGAGTTATACGTCAAACTTTAGTGAAAGAACTTGTTAACTATAATGATCTTTCAAATCAACAATACTTTTTGATAGTAACTCGTTAGGCCACATATTTTTTAAGCACTTAATTTCCTGAGAGTAACGACCAGCTGTCTTCGATTTAACCCTTAATCAGAACATTGTTAAATCCGGGACGAGTGATAAGTGGTGTCATTTGGGAATAAGTATAGCCTCAAGTCTCAAAATTGGTTCACGCGTTTCGCAGTGAATTAGGAAAGCTTGTTGTAATGACAGCTTGATTGTCAGATCCGATTCTAATCACAACTCATCGCACAAATTTCACCAACAACAGGCAATAGAAAACTGTTGCCGACGAACACGGCGCCTCCACCCTTCACAATGTGCCTTATTAGGCGTAATACGCAATGTATGTATAACGACCGCCTTGTTTTCTTCTAGGCTGGCATTAGCAGTGGTTATCAAGAAAAGCCATGTCTGGACCCCAGTGATCCTGATTGTCCAGCTACGTCACCGAACAAGCTTTCTGGACAGGTAAGGATTTCAGAAGACAATAATTCTCTCTGGAGGCTCGAGTCTCGGCGAATGATGACCATCCCTTATTTCTACCCACGCGCGACGGTGTTAGGTGATGCAATAAAACTGTTTGGTGTCAGTGTTTCAGAGAGTTGACTCGTTAGTCTCTCCAGCTCAACCAATTACGAACAGGATGTATCTGTCAATGACGAGATATCTTGCACCTCTGACAAAGCAAACATCTAATGTGTGTGTCGCCCGTTAGTTTTTACACGCTGCATTAATCCGTCACACTTGCTTGTTTCGGAGGGGTTTAAAAGTTAAGACTATTAACAAATCGTCTTACTCTTTTTTTATTGTGAGCGATGGCCAGCAGGGATACTATGTTTCACTATATTGGTTATGGTTATATCTTGCAATCGTATACATCAGAGTCAAATATAATAAAACATTGGCGTAGAGACACTGTCTTTAGAAGTTTTGCGGTAAGCCGCTGAGTATGGCAGGGAGAATGGCTTCTGGCTGGCCTGGCTATAAGCAATATCTCTTCACGAAATGTTGTTTGCGCTAAAAGTTAACTACCTGATTAAATCATTCCTCAGCTGTCAAATGTGAAGGTTTCTTGAAAATACGATTCACATTTTTACTTGTATATAGGCGACAATAATTGCCTCGGCAATGAATACTTCGGGATCCCAATAAAAGATGTCCACAGCTTGAATGGTCACCGCACGTTGATATAACGTACAAAAGAAATTTAACGAAAATTCTGTGTATACTATATAGGTATATGTATGGCAAGAGTCAAGAGAAAATGTCTTGGACGATAAACGAGATAGCTTTCAGAAGTTGAAAAGATTTTGTGCGACAATGAAAGCCCATAAAAGAGAGTAGAAAGACCGTAAGGTCGCAATGTCTTACTTTACGGCAACCAGACTATTTTTGTCACTATAGATACGTTACTCTAGCAGAATACGGAGCTATCAATGACTGGATAACTCAATCCCAGTTACTTTAACTGCAGCAAAAATTACGTATTTACGGTAACGTTGTGTATTTAATACAAATTATATTTATTAGTTTTGACATGCTCATGATATTTTAACACCATGGTTTCGGTCTATATTAAAAGGAATGTATC
Source organism: Lednia tumana (assembly GCA_003287335.1). Taxonomy (NCBI): domain Eukaryota; kingdom Metazoa; phylum Arthropoda; class Insecta; order Plecoptera; family Nemouridae; genus Lednia; species Lednia tumana. The sequence continues at coordinate 13,325 of QKMV01001246.1, forward strand.
CAGCCTGGCAGCGAACAATTTCTCAGTGGTTCAAGAATTAAACGATTTCGAATTAAAATATGGCCTGTATACCCGCTCCAAGTTTATTTTTAACTTTGAAATAATATATGTGTCACACACGCCTTTCACATTACCTGAACTGAAATATGAAAATATACGTACTATGATAGAATTGTTGTGCTATAACGTGACCACAAGTCTGTCTCAGCTGTCTGGTGAGGTGTTCTCTTACCAGCGATCGCAGTATAGTTCTAATAGAAATGTAAAGGCCGTAGAGACGGAAGGTGTGGGTTACAATAGTTTTGTTCGGCCGAGTGACAGATCAGGTGTGGGCTCCATTGCGGGTGGTCAACGTTACGACTACAACAGAGTCGCGATAGTCGATGGAATGGGGGGAACGCCCGCCCGCCCGCCGTCCGCAGTCCGAAAGTCCGACAGTCCGTCCATTCGTTGTCAGCTTTCATTATCAGACCGAGAAATTGTCGGAATAAATCACATTCACAGGCGTTCTAAAGGAATTTCACAGAAAAGTGGGAGATGAAAGCTGGAAGATATTGTGTACACCAAACATAAGCCAGAAAATCACACATGGGTTGAATGTAATAGACGAAGAGATGTATGTCATGGCACAGATCTTATTCTTGATCAATTTTCTTTACTTATTCCTTAGGTTCCAGACATCGGGGCTGAATTAACTGGAGGGTGCTATGGCTTTGCTGCCAAGTACATGCATTGGCCAGAAGATTTAGTAGTAGGAGGCACACATAAGAATAAGACTGGCCACATTCACAGGTAATTAACCAATTAATTAATGAAGACACCCTAAAACTCTATTACAAATAATTGATTGCGAACTCGGATAGAGTATTGCACCTACAATATATCAACACATCAACTTGCAATAAAATATTTTCGAATTCGCTCTTTCAGGGCAAAAGCGCTGCAAACTGTGGTGCAACTAATGGGCGAACGCGAAATGTTCGACTTCTGGTCTGACACCTATAAAGTCCACCATGTGGAGTGGACGCAAGAAAAAGCAGCATTAGTACTGGACACTTGGCAAAGACGCTTCTCGCAAGAAATTAGGAAACAATTGAGTTCGGACAATTCGACGACGCCGTATAACATCTATGCCTTTTCGACGGCAACTTTGAACGACATCTTGAGCCACTTTTCCGAACTGAGTGTCATCAAGATAGCTGCCGGTTACGTTTTTATGGTGAGAATTACTTCCAAACGAATTTAAATAGGCGATTTTGTTTATTTCGCGTTTGAATGAAATTAAAACGTATTTTATTTTTCAGCTGTTTTACGCTGGCATATCCCTTTTGAGGTGGCACGATCCTGTAAGGTCTCAAGCTGGTATTGGCTTGGCGGGGGTGATTTTGGTATCGATAACAGTCGCAGCCGGTCTTGGATTTTGTGCCGTTTTGGGCATCGCTTTCAACGCCTCAACGACGCAGGTGAGAACTGAGAATCGGCCTGAAAAAACCCACTAAGGGTTATTTTGTTGTATGTGATGAAGGTACTAGCGCAGTATTTTACAGTGGAGCTGTAACTCTTTTCAGATTGTGCCGTTTCTTGCCCTTGGGTTGGGAGTGGATGATATGTTCCTACTTACGCACACTTACGCAGATCAAGCGTTGGCATCCACAGATTTGCAGCCAGATGTGAGTAGGATGCAATTAATTACAAGTAATGGGATGCAACCACAACACAGCTTACATTTATTTTATGCGATTTTTTGTTGTTATTTTGGAGTAATTTCAATTAAATGACTGTAGCGCGCTATAAAAAGGTCGCTAGCCAGATACCTATAAAACAAGCGGAACAAACAGATCTCTCATTAGTTGCAACTTGGCATGGGACTGAAAGTACCACTACAACAAGACGTGATTCGGCTGATGAATAATAGTTTGTTGCAGAAGAGACATAAGTGTCCACTGAATCTTTTATGCTACTTTTAGAAGGCGATATGTAGATTTGATGTAATAAGCGCACATGGATTGTCACGGAAAATGAGAATAACCTACGCCATCGCATTGACTTGGTTAGCATTCATCAGAGAGTTATTAGAAGCGGCGTGCAAATTAGATTTGGTTTTTAAAAAAACTGTTAATAACTGGGTTAAACTGCTGAAACTTAACTGACACTAAACTGCCAACGTTTCGCTAACTATTCTGAAAGCTTCATCAGAGCTAGTCTGGCAGATGTTTTACGTGAGCAAGAACTTAAATACAGAAAAACAAACAATCCTAGCAAAGCCTACTTAATATTTTCTCAATTAATAATAATCGACCCTGTCTTTCAAAATTCATCTGGGTTAATAAACTCAAATTGTAAATAGCTTTCTTCTAGTTAAATGAAGCTTTCAGAATAGTTAGCGAAACGTTGGCAGTTTAGTGTCAGTTAAGTTTTCAGCAGTTTAACCCAGCTATTAACAGTTTTTTTAAAAGCTTCCAATATTATTCGCGAAGCGTAGGGAGTTGTTTGTTAGAAGTTCTTGGCAGTTAAACCTTTTTAATAACAGATTTTTTGAAAACATCTACTATATGATAGTTATAGATATTAAAATCACTTCCGAAACGCCGTACCCTGCTCAGCTCAGTAGTAAAGCAGTTGCCCTGTTAGCAAAAGGTCCGGGGTTCGAGTTCTCGAGTAGGCAGGTATTTTTGAAGTGATTTTAATATTCTTCAAATGAACACTAGCCAAGTAAATGGCTTTAAATTAGTAAACCTTGTCAACATGCATCGAAGCATGCATAAGAACATGCGAAGAGAACCAACATAATAACATAAATAAAAGATTTGAATAACCACGGTTAAAGTTCTAAAATTAACAATTTCATGGACGACAAGACACGAAAGAAGTCCAAAGTCAACCAACGTCGTGAGATCAATGCTTTCCTGATTGATTATGTGGTGTTTAACGACGCACTGTAGTGCGACACTGACTCTTAGACACTGGTCTATTGGCGTTGGTGAATGATAGAGTGACAATGAGGGTGATGATGAACCTAACAGAGAAGAGGGGAATCCCGATGCCGGCACGTAGGCTACTCCTTTCGAAAAGCACCAAGGGGACCACCGCTTAAAGAGGGTTTATTATGCGCTCTAAAGGTTGTTGTTGTTAATCAATTGTGATGTACAAAGAGCACAACATGGAATTCTTAATATAAAAATCCCGCTCAGACTTCAGCTTTTTTTTTTTGGGGAGGGGGTGAGGTTGGTAACCCGGGTAGGATGGCCATTTTTAATGGACTATCTTATCCTGGAAATACTGTAGAGAGCCTATTTTGTGGGTGTACCGCAATATGATCCCGCATGGTATAGATTTCAGGCACTAGACTTAAATGGGAGTGTAGATTTTTATTTCTGGATTTGTTTCCGATATGATATCACACATAATTCGCGCAATGCACGTAAAATGTACGTTAAACGAAATAGGGGGTGACACAAAACGAGCTCTCAAGCCGACAAGGGAATTGTGTGGCGGTGCATTACGATCATACTCGAAGTAATTGCGCGCATTGCCCATACAGCGTGACCAGCTCGTCGTAAAATACCGCCAACAACCCT
>QKMV01001248.1:0-16898 GCA_003287335.1 Lednia tumana
ATCACCCTAGCATTCACCGACGCCAATAGACCAGTGCCACAGGGCCAGTTGTCAATACAGTGCGTCGTTAAACACCAATATTAAAAAAAAATAGGATCAGAGTTATACTGAGGTTATTATAATTTACCACACCATAACACATAGGTAGTATACACACATTATTCCATGTGAAAATATCTCGTGCTATAGACTGTTGAAATTGCATGATCAAACGTCAAGTGCACTTTTTATCCATACGTGCATGATCAGCCCAATTATCAAGATTAAACCTGTGGTTATATATCTCAAAGAGTACTCAACAGGATTACTTAAGGCAAAGCCACGTTGCATGTAACTCGAACTTTTATATTAGTGGCGAATGGAATTGAAAGGCAGCTAAACCGAGCAACGATGATAATTAATAATTTACATTCTTTGGCTGATTAACATTATTAATTTAATGGGGATTAGTGCAAAGTTTGAGTATGATGTGGTGCTTTTGTATACTTAAAAACATGAGGCCATGAAACCTAGGTGGTCATTTCTTTTGAACTTGAACGTTTTATTTTTCCAGTGTCATATACTACGTCATTTTTCATCGCACTGAGTGCACGCGAATACGTGATGTACGTGTTTTCATTGGAAATAAACTTTAGATGCCTTCACAGTCCAACAACTTTCCTTATTATGCTAAGAAATGTATCTATTTGTATTTTGAGAGACGTCAAATGGGCTACCAACAGTGTATTTTCCAGATAGAAAATTTTCAATGTTTTATACATTCCAAGAAATTTTATATAAAGCCACCTATCCACATGAAAATTCTTATAACGTTGGCCATGTAACTGATCGTTCCTATCAGACCAGCATCAAGAACAATGCACGCCATACCATTATTTCAATTGAACATCCGTTCCAATGGTCAGTGATTGCTTGCTCTTTGATCGATGTTGTTAGATAGACAATGTTTGCTGTCAATCACCGTCGATCCAACACATATAACACATCAAGCCAACTGCCAAAGAATGGCGGAAGGTTAACGATTGCATCAGAGAAGACTTGAAAAGATCTGCATCTTTGTGTACGAAGAGATAACATGGCGTGGCCACACAACAGCATCGACGTAACGCTTCCTTCCATTGTCTTCAGTCGGCATTTCATTTCCTGATGATCACTCTTCATGCACATCAGCAACTGCACGTGATTGCAGCTTATATATTGTAATTGGACTAATTACATATTATTTTGTGAAATTAGCGGACTGCAAGTTCTTAAAAACAAAACGAAAACAAAGTTGAATGCATGATCCGGACAAGTTTGAACTCTCACGCGGGTTAGAAACTAAGTACCATACATGAAGAAGAAAAATGCCTTGCGAAATCTATCTATTTTTTGTGGTTGCTTACCTAAGTATATAGTTCATCCCAGAATTTGACAGCTATACAGAGCTGTCAAATTCTACCACTTGCAGAGATTCTTGGTTAGGCATGGGCTGATGTTTATTCTTGTAAGCCCTCCTTGTGAATACTCATTCAAGAATCACTTCTTGAATTATTTCACGCAGAATGGGAATGTGCCAGCATTTCTCACGCATGAAAAATATTCTCCCCATGCATGCGTGGTATAAACTTTCTGGGACTTAATTTCGATCGTTACATGGCAATACTGCCCTGCTGAAAATTCTTACCAAAACCTCGCACTAGTACGATTCAATTTTTTGGCACGATCTAGATCTTAGAGGATGCTGCTCCTATGGAATCTAGGTAAGATCTTGGCTAGAATGTATTTCTTGTAAGATCTTGGTAATATTTAGGTAAGATCTTGGCTAGATATATGTTAGATATTGGAATATGTTTCGTGGTGAGATGTGAGGAAGGTAAGTCCTTGAAACAGTAATATCTTGCCCAGAGCTTATTTATTCGTAAATACTAATTTCAATAAACACATGCATGGCTGATAGTCTAGTATAGATATAGAGACTCGAGCCCAGGTACTTCGTAGTTTGCGTCCGATGGAGCTAACCGAACATGACATATCTAAAGTGAAATTAATGCATGAGTGGTAGATCATTACAGAGTATATGAATCAAGAGGCTTAGATATACTTCAAAAATCGCTCTGGATCAAAATGAAGCAATTCTTCTTTCATAATCTATCTAGCTCGAATAACTCTTGATGGCGAAGTGAAATAATTATCAATCAAGGTTAACCTAGAGTATCATTTCTCAAGAAATTTCTTGGTAACATTTTAGCAAGATCTTAGCAAGATCTTAGTAAGTTTAAAAACTAATTAGGAACTGGGTTTGAATGCTAAGAAATCCACTACAACTTCCCAACGTTTTGCAAATTATGCTCTTTACTATTTTTTGAAAACTTGTGCTAAGAGTAGGAGATAGACATGAGTCTAAAGAATTTTAATATCTTAATAAGATCATGGTAAGATTTTAAGAATATTGAAATCACTTCAAAAATACCTGCTTACTCGAGGACTTGAACCCCGGACCTTTTGCTAAGCACCAGAGCTAAGCACTTGCTTAGCTCAGTGGCTTAGAGCATTTGCCCGGTAAGCAAAAGGTCCGGGGTTCAAGTCCTCGAGTAAGCAAGTATTTTTGAAGTGTTTTTAATATTCTTAAAATTATAACTAGACGTGTAGTTGGCTTTCAAAGTTTATTCCTTGTCATCATGGTAAGATACGGGTAAAATCTGCTTTAATTCAGTTGCACGTCGTCTGAGTGCGCTGTTGGTTAAGTCAGCACTGGATACCTGATATATTACTCAGCAGCCTGGACTGAGGTGTTTTGGTCAATCCTTATCAAAGGAATACTGGGAACCCGGATCACAACAAAAAGACCAACGGCCGAAAAAACTCACCTCATCTGGAAGACTATGCTGAAAAGAGCTGACGACCAAGACCGTTGAGAATAGTAAGCGTGGGATTCCTGGAATATTTGCTATAATCGAGATGTGTTACTTAAATATTGTTATATTTATAATGATTAAAGTAAGATCTTGGCGAATTCTTCGACCATTCGGGAAAAACTGGGCAATAGGGAATCTCAGTTAGAGCAAGAAGGAAGATTTTGGTTGCTCCAAGATCCAAGGGGCCGCATGTACTTTTTATATGGGAATAAACAAATGATATTGCTCCAAATTGGAGTGAGAAAACCAAAACTGAGATTCCCTATGCTAAGCAAAATATTGAAAATAGCTTGGTAAGAACGCGGAGGATTTTGGTAAGATTTTGCATGATATTGGTAAAAACTTGGTAAGATCGCACAAGACCTTGAGAAAAACTCCCGGAATATATTTTCGAGACTGTAACAAGATCTTGGCCGGGATTTTTCAGCAGTGTGGCTGACTTGAAAGTGGATGCACTGCTATTAGTCGAGACGAAGATGCCAAGTAAGCAAAATCCAGCTTCAAAAACCGTCTGTAGCCATTAGGCTGTCTAACTTTTGATGAACATTATATAAAGGTAATAGCATTCAAATAGTAGTTCCCTATTGTACATAGAAATGCAGCAGCATGCATGTAACGATGTTTGATGGAGGCTTCCTTGGTGATAGAATTAGACAAATAAAGACTAATTGCCTTATAATAGTGATGAAATTGGCAGAAATAAGTCTTGCGCACAACTGTCGACCACAAAAAGAAGTACGACATGAACTTAGTTCAAACATCGAATAACGAAAAAGGTGGGATGTCGTGATAATTATGTTTTTGTACACATACTTTGTAAAAGTGGACAGTCTACATTGCATTCTAGTGGGTAAGTATGGAGGCATGGCAGAGATATGTAATACTTTATAGCTTATGTTAAACTTGACTTTTACTACACAATTAGTGTACACGTTGCAATATAATGTTATAATGACGCAATTATAAAAGTGCAAGACATTTTCAAATGCTGTAGCTAAGAAAAGAGTTGTATACCATTTGGCCTGCTTCATATATTCTGTGTGTTGATAAAAGCCTAGATCACTTGATGCAGGTGAAGCTGTAAGAAAAATTTTCCATTTCTATCACATAAGGTATCATACAAATACTTCACGTCTGTATTCTTACGAATTTGATATCATTAATTATTTTTATAACTATCATAATTTTTCACCGTTATAAGAGAATATAAGAGAATGAGAGATCCCATAAGAGAATGGAACGGAATGGATCTTATATCATCAGCTAGGTATCAGTTTGGAAAATATGGAAGTAAAATAAGTAATAGTTTGTATTGGACCATGCTCTGCAATGATTATGCATATGGGTGCTTTTTGATAACATCAAAAGAGAATATTCAACCTTGCCAGTAGGCAGATCAGGTAATATAAGGGCATGTTTTGTGAACCCTTCAAAACTTCTACTCAAAATCCGATTACGAAAAAAGCACTCAATTTAAAATACTATTGATTTGTGGCCGTAAGGCGGGTTATAAAAAACACCTAGAAGGTTCCGCACCATGAAGACTCAGGACGCGCGGGACAGTCAATTTATTGTCGCTTGAGAGCAAAAGTAGCGTGGACCATGTCGGTCCACGTTCACGACATTTGACGCTGTCATCGCCATAGCCACTCATTTTCTTGTATTTACCGAGATGGCTTACTTGTAACTTTTCAAACATAAACCCCCATATTATTGTACATTTTTCCCTCCTGTAGAGTCTGCAAATCAAATCAACTGCCAACTGCATGCATGTCGTAATTGGTCATGCAATCTCCGGCGGCAACGAAGTTAACCTGAAGCCGATCTGCAGCACAGCGAACCGCGTAAACTGAACTGTTGTATTCTGATGGCAATCGTATTATTTGGTATTGAAATATATTGGACATTAAAAAAGTAAAACCTTATTTGTATCTTTCACTGAGCTAGTCAGGCACCCAATTACGTCACAAGCAGCGTGAAAGGTGATTATTGCCAATGCAGGTGAAACAAATAAAACACCCCATCGTATTTTTATACACACACAATAACAAATAGGTAATGCGTGATAAGTATTGACAAATGTATCGCCATCATGAAGACAACCTGAGAATGCAAAGGGCCCACGATGCAGCTCGACAACTTTACCCTCACCTAAACCGCAACGCCAATCGCAACTCTTCTGATAATGACGTAAAGAACCCAATGACATCCAAAACATTCATTCAATATTTTTTCACGTCGCATCATCATAAATATTGATTGCAGACCATAGTCGCCGAAAGCGGTCTTCTTCTTCTTCTTCGTTCGTTTTGCCTCGGGGCCTGTCTGACCCGTCCACGATATCTAATTACCGTTGCGTTTCTGAGTCTAGCGCTGGGTGAGACTATAAGGTGTTCAGTAGCTTGGCCCATGAAGTAGGCGCGACATGAATTATCTGTAACGGGGGAGCGTTAGTCGATGGAGCCGACAGGTGCTCAGGTGCGAGCTAGCCATACTGCCATGGGTGCATTGGCGGCTGTCCTCTGCCAAAAGCTAATCATTATTGGTGCCTACACCGTGGTGTAACATCGACTTGTTAATGGCATGCCTATATCCTACCACTCACCCGAAAGCTAGTTAATAGGATCTAGATAATGTATTTCGTGATTGCCTGAGCATACACATGGGGAGCGTTTGGCTTTATAGATTCAATGTATACGGTATAGGTAAATTATCTGCGCCGATCTGAACCTCTTATGAGAGTGTTGGATTGAGAGAGGGAATGCTAGATCGAACACAATAGTAATAGAATCCGGATGTTGGTTTTATTTATACAAAAGGCCTACTGTATTAGCTTTAGTTAACTTATCTACGCCCAATTTATCAAAAAGCGACGGGTGGTGAATATGGGTTCGATTAATAAGTTAATTAGGTTTAAATATTGCACCGAATTTTTGAATTAGGTACCTTATTATAAGGTAATGTAATTTCTTATGTGAAATTAGCGAAATAACAGCTCGAGGTACATGTCAGTAGGCATGTTATACTGAATATTTTAGAGAGACGTATAATTTTCTCTACAGCTACATTTTACAGAATCGGACTTAATTTTGAGGTTTGCTTGACTTTAAGCTAACCACAATAAGACCGTAAAAGCTCACCGGGAAGAATAGTGAATAGGGCACGTCAGGTTCGTTACACCGGTATGTGTCCGTCATGGAAATTACACGAGAAGGTTCTATAAAGTGTCACGTTTATGAGTGAAACCATGTTAAATGTTTGACGAGTGGCGTCCACGTTGTGACAATAATTTGACAGTATTTTGGGACCCATCCAAACGCCTCTGCACCCTCAAGGTGTTGTTAAATGTTTGTTTGTTAGTGGGTATTTTGGTTTTCTTGAAAAGCCCTGAACAATGTCTTTTGAAAATGTTTAATAGTACTGGGCCGCCATATATAAAATCCTTGTTGTATGTTGATGGCTGGTCAACTAAATGGCTTCGGAACGAATGGCCGAAGCCAAAACTTTTCTGCTTTCTCTATACAATACATTTGTATGCTTTTCACGTGTTTCTATTATTCCCCGTCAAAAGCGGCGTATGGCCACAAAAGTTTGTCCTAGACGCGCTTGTGTCTCGTTTTAACATTACAGTTGTGATAATATTCTAAAACTTTCCACCATAAATAAACCCCGTGCGTCGTGGATTTTTATTTAAAAAATATTTCATCGTTAAATTACGTTTGATATTACTTAATTAATATGCTATTTAATATTACCAATTCTATACATCGTCGCGACTGGTATGCAAATATTTTGGCATGTTTAGGAGCCATTAGGCATAACAAATTGCTGTAAATGTTTCTACTCTATAAGCCCGACGAATAAATACCAAATAGCTATTTCAAAATACGTTTTCACCTGCGCTCAATGGTAATTGAATAATATGTACAACATTGACTAGTTGAGTGTGGTTATATTTGAAACAATTGAACAATGGAATCATAAAATATGTTGTTTTTTCAAGACATTAAGTTTGTGTACTGGACCTACTTCATTTAAACTGCTTAAACCTAGCCAACCTGGCTTTTTCATCCTTTTTTATTTGCAACCGAAACAATTGGACATTTCATCTAATGAGGGGACATTGTGACCTAATTCATGAAAAAACAATTCGTCTTGAAGCGAAGAAAAGGATAACGCTTCCTACACAGTAAGTTTTCTAAAAACTTTCAAACGTATATAAAATTCGGTTGAACTATGGTTGAGAAAAAATCCGTTTTTTAACACCATGAGTTTAGCTGATGATCCGATACAGCCGCCTGAAGACACAAGAACCCCAAAGAGGCGATCGCTATAGTGAAATAGTAAGGTGTCTGTAATATTTATTATCTAATTGTTGGTGGTGAAAGCTATTACTGAGTCGGTATGAGCCTCGGGAGGTCCACGCTAAGAACACGGCCCTTCACATGTATACTACGAAACGCAGAACACCTGGGTGGGCATCCTGAAATGTCAAAATATAGGTATGCTTATGAACTATGAAGCCGGAACTATCAAAAATAATTTGGTTACACTTTTTCGCGTGGTGAATAGACTTAAACAGTTTAAATAAACACAATTAATAGGTGCCCGAAGAATTTATACACGAGAAGTAATTTTAAACTATTTTAGTCCACAATGATCAGTATTTTTGGCGCCTAAAGAAGCGCCACTAGTCGTTGCCCAGCCACGTTACCATATATTATAGATTTGAAATAGCTTTTAATTTTATGTCTTCATTGCATATGAAATTACGCATGGAAATTTTCCAGGATAGAGGTCTAATATAGAATACGTTCTAGTCGAGCAGTTGACGGCGTCGTCGATCACCGATGTAATCTTTCAAAATCTGATGGTGTTATTCAGGTTTTGGCACACTAATTATTCGCATGTTAGTATCGGTGTTCATTAAGTTCGTCATTAGCTAATGGGAAGGCGATATTTTGGCGGCTACTCACTGGCTTTCGTCTGATACCCACGCGTCTTGCGCCTATGATGAACCGAAAATACTGGTTGGCGGTCGGACCGACGTTACGTCGAACTCGGGATGATTTATGTGTTTCAAACACGCTAGAGTTTGAAACCAGGTAACCAACGTTCACAAAAAGTCAAATGGCTGTAGGATGGTGCAGTGATCGAAAAGCGAAATTCATTAGCTATATTTCTACATCGAGCATTTATTTAAAGAGAAGTCCGCTGGAAATAAGGACTGACGACATAATTAACGTCAGAACCGCCGATAAACAGTTAAAGCGCCTACAGGAAACTAAAAGGATTTAGTTTGTCGTGTTATCTGTATTAATTATGAAACGCAGATTTTCTTTTAGCCATGGATTTGTAACAAACCGTGCAGACATAAAGGTTCGAGAGAGACAACTCTAAATGCAGTTTCAAATCGAGTTTTCGTGAGTGAACGATTGATTCATTATTCCAAATTTGTTTGGGCTCTCACTAATTTCGGAGCAATTTTATTTTACGACTTCTCATGTATATAGATCGACGCTCCATGATTTCCACTTTCGCCAATCAATTTTATGCGCGGGAAAGATCAAAGAACATTCGAATTGAATCATTATATTTTTTCTGGCCCATGCGAAGCTGAAAATATTTTTATGGCTTACTTTTACAATGACAATTTATTGATCGAGCTATCATTATTTTTGCCAAGACATGCAGAAGCCACAACGCAACATCTGCATAATATTTTAATTTTATTGTCCACTTAAAAACTGAAAAGACGAGAGCTGTGGAGAGTTCATTACGTTAAATTCGTTTAATTGTAGCCTTTGGTTAGTCATGTTATTGCCATAATTTCATTGTGTGTTATTAAACTAAACGCCGTGGCACGAAATATACGACGGGAACCTTCTGTCGATATAAAATTGAGAACACGTGTTTTCCATAATATCGAGATGATAATGAAGCCAAAAATGATTGCCTCCGACCCCTGGAGGGTGTTTTGGTCCTATTGCCCAGCAGTTCACACATACACGCCGGCCTATTATTTACAGTAGGAAGCGCTGCGTACGCGAATGATTTTCATTGTTTCTTATAAGTGAGCCGTATATGAATTCAAATTTGAGTAGATTGGCCACTGCGATATAATAATACCTTTTTGTATCGTGGAAATTAGAAGTGTGGTCTTCCGCTCACGCACTCAAACAAATTCTGTAAGCGTTCAAAATTGTAATAACATAATTTTCAATTGTTTTTAAAAGTGGATAAAGTTAAACTACCTGCTGACCGCACGTTCTGTAAAATGTATTGAATCAAGTAATTTACTTAAAACCATTATCCAGATGGTAATTATACAATCCACATATGTGATATAGTCACATGATTTCCAGACGCAATAAAAGATAAATGCATTAACTGCCTTCACCTTAACATATTATAATCAAAGTCTGACATCCTAGGTGCAGCGACCTTCGGAATACGAAGGCCACGGGTTGGTTTAATTGCACCACCGACATGGGTGCTGTTGTTTTTGGGACGGAAAGGTGTCGGTGTCGGGTTGTTCGTTCATCACGTAAGAGTTTAAAACGGCAGTTAATGTCTCGTGAGCCCTCGGGAGCATTAGCGAAAGGACTCCAACTCCAACGGACGGCTTCATGATGATACCGAAATGATATCCTCCCGCGTTTACAACGCCCAACCAAAATGAGCGATGTGCAGTGCCTTACAGGCCTATTTTCGAAGGCTCTTCGTAGTAGAGGAAAACTGTACAGTTTGCACTATCTTTCAAATGTAGCTCTATAAAATCAAGAACTCATCTGGATTTGGTTAGCAACTTTTCCTTAATTGCAATGACAGTGTGACAGTTGCCTCGACTTTATGCAGAGACTTTATGAAAGCTAAGCAGCAAAATATTGACTCAAATTCTATTTGAAGGACTGATGCGACAAAATGTATTTCTTGTACGAATACTGCAAACCTGGCGCTATATTTCCTCGGTAGAAATCACCCACAACTTACTACAACAATTAAGAGAGGTCAGCTTACATGAATTAATAGATGTAAGTTGTTATGTGTTTTCATCATTGCTTGCGTACAAAATTACATCAGCGGCTTCATTCTCAAGCCACCCGAAAGCAACGGTACATAATTGTAAAAAGGCGAAACCCCAGTGACCGAAACGAAATATGACGGACACTACATGAGGAAGTTTTGATGGATTATTGTTTGCGGTGGCATCTCTTGAGACATAAGAGTTGTGGACAGGATGAAGCCCAGAGGTTTTTATAACTTCAACGCCATCATCATTATATCACACGCCAGAGAAAGAGTGGAGAAAACGGCACTAAAGGTGACTGTGGTAAAACCATTGGCAAAACTACACAAACATTACGAGAAAAAGATGTCATTGAAAGAAACGCCACCGAATCGAGTATAATCGAATAACGAGGTAGTTGCATCCGGCTTAGCAGCAATGGAACGTAGCTACTGCATTAACATCTAACGAGCTGCCGCATAGAGGGACATTACCCCGCTGCCCTTTCAGCTTGCCGGCCGCTCGTAAGCAAGAATTGAATTTCCTGGTCGCGAAGTGGAAAACAGTTTTTGGTTCACACAGAGTGTAATTAGGGTCCTCCTGTCGTTCATTTCGACTTGTTTCATTTTGTCGGACGACTTTCTAAGTATGTTTTGTGTGCTAAATTGAACTTATATCCAATAAGCTATCATTAAGTACCCTGAATCTTAATTAGCGGCAAATTTTGGCTTGAAATTGAATTATCGATAAACTACAAGAGGTATTAAAATTTTAAGACTCATGTCTTCTGACTAATTTCAGCACTAGTTTTTTTTTTAATTCAAGTGGTATCTTCTAAAAAAGAAGCACTGTTTGAGGAGTTTTGGGATCACGAGGCTAATCAATAGTCTAGTCATCGTGCAAATTCACATTCGAATTCCTTATAATGTTTTTTTATACATTATACACCAACATATTTACATGATACAAATACGATATAGAATATCTGATGACATTTACTTAACCACATTTTAGCAAATCTAAATTAATACATAACCATGGGTCATTTTTAGGATGTACATCGAAAACACAGATAGAATTTATTGTGGAAGGTGTTACCTTTCATTGTATTATTCATAATTCACAGTTGTTTGAGAAAGCCTAGTTCTTATTTTGAAGCAGTCATGTAGTTAGGGTAAGTTTTTCATGGCAATAGCTAAAGGGACACCAGACAGGGAAAGGGTTTATTACTTTGTACAAAATATCATACAACTCTTGAATACTGCTCGATAGGGAGTTGAAATAAAATAAATTAATAAGTGATTCGACACAGCTAGACATTAATTTTAAAATACCTACATAAATTACACATTTTCAAATTGGTTTAGTAGGCTGCCGCTTGTTGGGTCAAATAAAGTTGGAAACATCCACTTATTTAACAACGAAATTCTAGCATGCCACATGAATATCTGGATACTGAAAAGTTATTTTTCATGTTTAATTGATTTAGACTTGCTTCTTACATTTTTCCTTCACAATTCTAGTTAATTCTATACGTCGTTTTTTAAACAAAATGAAGATAGCTATATAAATACAAGAGTTTTGTTCAACTCAATTAATATAATCTTTGGTTTATTATATTTGGCTCCGAGCCTTTTCTATAAGGTGAACAATAGGTTAAGGAATACCTTTATTTTGGCTCAAACCTAAATTTACTTTGAACAATTTTACAAACTGGTATTTGAAACAACGAGAACAACAGTTTTAGTAGTTTACTAAGGAAGCCATTAGCCAAGTTCGATGAAATTACAAAATCGAAGCTTCATTCGTTTGTATGTAAACCATGAGAAAAACTGCGAATTTAGTTTCTAGACTCTGTCGTTTGGGGTGACACTTGCCTCGGGACTAGATGATAAGGGCTGTACCGATGCTGAAGGCTACCCATACCCGGGAAAATCGGCCTCGGCAGTCGAAGTTCGGAAGATGAAGAAGACGACGGTGACGGCG
The DNA here is from genome assembly GCA_003287335.1 of Lednia tumana. Classification (NCBI taxonomy): domain Eukaryota; kingdom Metazoa; phylum Arthropoda; class Insecta; order Plecoptera; family Nemouridae; genus Lednia; species Lednia tumana. The sequence goes on from QKMV01001248.1 coordinate 11,893, forward strand.
AACCTGACGAACTCGAAGACGATGTGGGGGGAGGCGGCGTCAGTTGGGAATGGGAATGCGCGTTGGGAGGCAGTGGGGGTGGAGGCCCCAACAGGCCCGGTGGAAGGCCCCCGTGCGACGCAGGCCATGGAGACGGCGAAGAACTCTGACCACCGCCATTAGCCCACATGTGCGCAGGCATGGGCATGGGAATGGGGCACGGTCCACGGTTCGATCCTCCGAAGCCGTACATTTGCGGTGATCCACCACTGCTGATTATCAGATTGTGAAGTTCGGCAGGCGAATAGTTTTGTCCTCCAGTACGTCCCCAAACTTGCAGATGAGCCCTCGCTTTCTCCATCATGGCCGATGTGAACAGGCTATTGTTGTTTTCGATGTCCATGTCGGAATAAAGTCGTAGTGGTGACCGCAGAAAATGCTGCTCCATGAAAACCATGTCCATTGGATCCCTGCAACAACGAAACACAGCCCTTCATTAAAATTCAACTCTTGTAGCTTCTTTTAGCTACCGAAAGGAGTTACGAATGGGGATATAGAGTTGACCCTTCCTCCTAGCAGACCAGTAGAATGGCAATGAGATGAATTTCCATGTGGGATTGTTGAGTGAGGAAGCAAAATGTAATCCTTCAATCAAAGAAATCCAAAGCCTTTGTTTTCACGAGAGCATTTTCTCGAACGAGGAAGCAGCTTTGTTGTAGTCCTCACTTGGCTTAGCTTTCGTCGTGTTGCAGCTTGCATAACTAACTACCCCCATCTGAACTTGATGTCCCTATGCGCCGTGGTACGCATATATGAGACACATATAAGCCGCATCACAGATACGGCACGTGACTTTCGGGAGCGAATAAAGACAAGGATAGGATGGATGGATTCACCTAATCACAGCTTGAATTCGCGCGGCTCGAATAGAATGAGCTCACAGAAAGCCAAAAAAAAAGTAGTTGAGTACTACCTCCGGTTTTTTTAAGCTACAGTCTCGCATGATTTCAGCCCTGATTTTTGTGGCTTGTCTCTGGGTGTTTCGTTTTCCCACCGGCATACCATAACCATAGCACAAAATAAGGAACTGGAATTAAAAATAAAATTACGTGGATTATTGGTCGGGGGTATAATTTATCAGCATAATAGTGGGCTATATGAAGATGAAGGACTAGAACGTACTAATAAACAACACGAGAGAGGCTTCGTATTAGAAAACAAAACACGTGCATTAAAAGCATAAAATGATAATCATTTCTTCGGCCGATAGATGTGGCCGGCCGGTGTCGGTTTGAGGCATTCCCTGACACCTCGTTTTGCCCACCGCCTTGTAATCATCAACTGGTACGATGATGATATGATGATGATGATGATATAATGACGATGGAAACAGACACATTTTATCACACCTCAGTCAAAACACGTCGTGCGAGGAGATACGACTTTTATTTTTGTGTTTTTTCTACTGCAAGCAGCAACTTACTCATGGAAATAGGTTACATATCCACCGTTGTCTTTTCTTTGTCCAAATTCAAACCGAAATTTGGAAATAATATCAAACTATTTTATCTATTGCGCATTGTATTTCTAAGTAGTTTTTTTTGGCCAGATGGCAATCAAGTGTATTTTTCCCCAGAAAAAAATACGCTTTTATTCCATGAGAAGTCCATGACAAATCATGGGTAACATTTAATGTTCGCTTATTTAACGGCGAAAAACTTTTATGCAATGTACTATGTGGCTTAGCGTAAGGAAATTACACCTGTTTTTTTCGATATCCTTATACGAAAAATGTTAAGAAGTCATAACGTAATGTACATTATGTTCACGAGCGCTATGTAGTAATGCGAGAGGTTAGATACATCCTGTTCCAGCTATCTCCTAAATGCTGTTCGAGCGGTAGAACCAATTTCACGACTGCTATGTTTAGTAATCTTTGTTCCCTAGCATCCCTTTGTTCGTGCCGCTGTGTCATTGTCTTAAGAGGTACGACAATCAATTAGGCGATATTGTGGTGTGCATGCAACGGCCGAAGGAAGCAACGGTTCAACTATACAATCATCTATAATATCACGCGTGATTTTCATGATTAAATAATAGCAATTTTCGTTACTCAATATAAAACCTGGTTTCTAGACGTATTGATGAAAAGCTAGACTCGCCGCGGGCTTGCCTGTTAAGGTGTTATGGCAAAGGTGTTATGCATTTATCTTCGCCTTCGCGTGTGTCGGTGTATCGAGTCTACTAATAATAAAATATAATAACACATTTTCAAACTGACCCTACGGGGATTTGAGTTCTTTAATACCTTGAAAACTAAATGAACGCGACGACAAGACTAAAATCAATCTATGTTCGGTGTTATTAGAGGCTGAAAAAAAGTTTTCTTATCTGTAGGCTATCCGAAAACTGAGAAATTAAGAAATAATTGAGTTTAATTGTGTTCGCGGTAGAGATACTTAGACCATACTACGTATCTTAACACTCTACAAAGATAAACGATATATATATTCGAACTCTAAAACGAAACAAAAAAACGTGCAAAATTCCTTCTTCATTATACTGTAATTATAAAAAAGTGAGTTATATTATTATACTTTCAGAAATTCAGACACGATAAAAACTGGTGTATGTACTGTGAGTTGTGACGTTTATTTTGTATCCATCTCAAGCTCGAAGTGTTTTAGTGGTGAAGCGTGAAATACATGCCTATAGCTACCATGTTTATTAGTTGAGACTCCTCATTATAAAGTCGACCGCAGTTTTGTGGGTAGCCAGCCCTGTCATTATCTCCGTCGCCGACAACACATTACAACCTGATACCTTTCTATGACATCATTTCATACCCACCCCCTTAAGCCAAAACTAATCACTTTTTCCTTCGGGGTGAAAAAAATGCGGTCCTTCAGTGTTTTGTATTCTAAAGCTCGTTCGTGTGCAATTTTACAGCCTTTTATTCTCTAATTATCTGTTCAATGATGTTGGTAAACGTTCTTTAGTAACGCTGGCTGGATATGTATCCATTAAAACGTTCTTAGTTTAAAATCAATCAATATTCTATAAATGGCTATATAGAGAGCTGATGGCTAAATAATTAGATCAATGAAGCTGTAATAGAACATGATATTTAAAAGGCAATTTTATACACGTGTAGAGCCTGAGCTGTAGTGTCGGAAAGTACTTCTGCATTTTTTATACCCGACTTATTATATGCACTGCAAGCAAGCAACTTTTTGGAAAGTATGATTAGGAAAGATTTAACCCTATAAGAACAATACCTTGAAGGGAAAAGATGGGTGTTGGGCCTACACATGGATAGCAAAACGCAGAAAGTGCACCAACTGGTAAAAGCTACCTACTTGAAGTACTTCACCGTTTTATCGTTATGGTGCCATAAGGCCCCTGTCTTACATTCTTGTCTAAACTCTTGCATGATAAGTACATACCCATTTACATTTGTACCTATTAATGTAAGTAGTATACCTTTTTATTCTTATCAATTCACTTTCCTAGCACAAAGGAAGCGAATTGAGCCTTATAGTCGCTTCAAGTAACCAAAGTGCCCCGTAATTACCACTCATTAGCGTCAACATGAGGTGGCAATTAATCTTTTACATTTCGTCTTACGTGTTGATAATTATTTTGTAGTGCCTCCAATTTTCGAGTTCCCCAATTAAAGTAGTTTTTAATCATATTTCTTGCTCCTTGGAATGTTTCATCAAGTAAAGGGGTAATAATAATATTGAAACTAAAGATCACTACTTAGCAAAATTGCGCCTAACGCACGTTGAATAAATTTTTGATCAAATTAGTTCAGCCGTTATGAAAAAATTAAAAAATGGAACGTTGTTTCTCCTAAAAACCAAGGCCCAATCTTACTAGTTTTCAAAACAAAAAAGTTTGAAATGGATTCAATCCGTATAGTACTCCATTGAAGTAATTTTTATATCTAAATTCTGCATATTGTGCAATTCGCCACATTAGAGCATCAGATAAAAATTGTCTTCCATTCCTCTAATTTGAATAATATCCTTGGTCACTGTGGCCAAAACTAGAACCGAACTTCCACTGCTTTGTACACCGTAAACCAAAAATACGAATGTTACGCAATAAGACATCACATCAGTTATATCCCAACTTAAGTTGGTGGACGTGTAAAGGCGTGTCGGACCTGCGATTACGATTTGATGGCGATGAAAATATAATAAAATTTGAAGGCGGCTTCCGAGGGCGAACGTCAGACCGAGAGTCATGCGGATAATTTCATGAGGAGCCGGCGAGAGCCACTGCGAGAGCGGTAGTAAAAACCGCAATACTGGCTGCAGTAATACCGGACGTGCTCTTACGACGGCGGCGACGCGGTCAAATATATTATCGAAGAAACGTATAGACGCATGGGATCAGAACCATGTACATATCTACCGCATGGATTTGATGATCAAAAGCTTTGACATGTGAAGTTGAAAGATTGGACGCAATACACCATACCCATGTAAGCTACAGTTTCTCATGCTATATTTTTGCGTTTTTTAGTAGTACCTACTTATACTATAGTCCCTGAATGAAGACCAATTTGATGTTTTAGATGGCATGCTATTTACTATAAATTTTGCATAGGTACAATAATAACATGGCGGGTTCTGCGTTGACAATAATTGTCCTAGAAAAAAACGAATGAACGGGATATTTATTGTCTAAAATTTAAGTGAATTCGCTTTTCTGGTGGAGGTGCGAAGAAAATTACACCCTGAGTTATAAGTCGTGATTGCAACTTACCGGTCAAAATCCGTGAGTCTTGATGAGTCTCTGAAACCTTTGGCGAAAGGATTGCTGTCAATCTTAAGTTTGGTAATCTGCAAACAAAATCACCCATCATTAGAGAAATATAAGATTAAACTGAATCCACAACACTTTGTATGGGAAATGAATAGGAAAATAAGCTTAAAGAAATAAGCTTAAAAAAAGAAGCTTGCTATGAAAATACAATACCTTCATGCTGGACACAAGGACACTTTATATATATATAT
>QKMV01001249.1:0-16897 GCA_003287335.1 Lednia tumana
GCGGAAATACCCCTCGATGGCCCACACGAAGGCAGCGAGAGACTCCTCTGGATGCTGCGTTCGGCTGTCGAGTTCTCGCCTGATGAGCCGGGAATATTCCGTCGCGCCGAAGGCCGCCTGAAGCTCCCTCTTGAACTCTTCCCATGATTGAATTCCACCGGTAAACTCCCACCAGGCCCACGCTGTACCCAGCAGTGCCGCTGGTATGGCTTGGCCCAACAGCGCCTCCGGTGCGACGCCGTAAGCGTTGGCGAACCTTTCGCACGCCGCACTGAATTCGGCTGGGGTTTTCGTGTCCCCGTGCCCCTGATAATTAGGCATCGTGGCATGCCCGGGACCCCACGTCGGATTTAACGGCGCTACCGCTGCTGGCACCGGAACCGTTGGCCTGGGAACGGCCGTATCTTGCTGTAGCCTTCCGGTCAAGGCTTCCAGCACCCTCGCCGGATCCGCGGCCTCCGCCGCCGTCAGACCTAGCAACACTGCCAAGTCCGCTGATGGCAGGAAGACTTCCATGCCCCCGACACACGCAACGCACTACACTTAGTTCAAAAAATAAATACCCGCACTTCCCGATCCCGGACGAGCCCCCATTTGTGGGGGGAAGTCGGCGGGAAGGTAACAATAACAACACTCGTATCCACTAAGAAGGTCTTTATTCCACTAGGGCCAGATGCCGACTGACTACTTGGGTCCAGCGTACCCACCAACCGGGGGTTGCTGACCCTACCTACCTACCCCTCTTACCTACTACCCCTACAAGGTATCTTTACAAATAAATCCAGGGAACCAAAGAAGCCGAGCGTTTTGTACCAGCAAAATAACTTTCTGGTTCACAATTTTAAAAAACTGTGATCCACGAGCTAATTTGCAAATATGACCAGCTAAGTATCGTTTCAATAATCAATTACGTTTCTAACTCCTAATTAAATAAACTGAGCTCAAACGTTTCGTATACACTTTACTCCTCAAGAAATCAAAATTCAAAATTCAAAACTACTGTATTAAACTGTCAGAGCGAATTTTTCCCCTAAAGAAGTTAAGGTGGAGTGAGGGGCAGGTTTAAAAAAACATCAGATTTGCAGTTCCTTTTAATTACTGCAGCTAAACTATCTGTGGTAGAGTCACCAAACTTAGTTTAACTCCAAGAGAATTCAACTGGCTTTTTGAAATAATCTATTGGAAATGTTTGTGTTTGTAACTTTTTTTAAAAGCCTGATTTTAAGTGAGACTTTATCGTTTTTTTCAACTTAAATCAGGTTTTTTAAAAACTGATAAATATAAAAATTTAAAACACATTTTTTTAGAAAGCCAGTTAGATTTTCGTGGAGGTAATGAAATTTGGTGTCTCTGCTACTTATAGTTTAGCTGCAGTAATTAAAATAAACTTCAAATCGGATGGATTTTCCCAGTTGCCCCTCCCCCGACCATAAGAGCAAAGTCTGCTAGGCGTTAGTGGGCGTTAAGGGGATTTCTTAGCATCCAACCCAGTTTGTAATCAGTATTTCTGAAATCGATTACTAGTTTTTTATGATTTCATTTAGTGATGGAGGAATGACTACAAGCTGTTTTGTAAGATTGTTAAGGTGTCAGATGGGAGTTGACCTACATTACAATCATTGATTGCATTGTCCGCAAACTGAACAAAATGATGGCATCGTCTGAAAGCGGACATGATTCAGAGTTTTTATTTAGAATCTTGTTTCCATATTTCAGAACAAATCAAACGTAAGCGATGTAGACATTTGGATTTGTCAGAGATAAATGTATCAAAAACACAAAAAAACCCAGCAATTCGTTTTCAATTCGACTGAGTGATATTAATATCACTCAAAGGGATCTCAAAAACCTGAACGACAATAAAAATCTGTATTCTTTTGCTCGTCGAGGTCGTGGGCAGGCCGCTAACGACATTTCTGACAGAAAATGATCCAACAACGTTACGTCGAGATTGTTCAATGAAGAAGAAATAAAAAAATGCTACACACATCTTTCTTGCTCGATTCTATACAAAAAATGCCATCCATAAGGAGATGCAACAAAGTACAGAATCGTAAACACCTGAAAAGTACCTGAAACCTGAATCCGTGTATGTACAGTATTGCACCTACATACCACTTGGAGGTTTTATCTTAAGTTAGGAGTGCACGGAAGTTTGAAACGTTTTAATCCTCGCACTTGTAAGTACCCATGTTTACGTTTTGAACCCGGTTATCTATCAGAATTGAAGGGTCTGGCTATGTTTTCAAATATCTCGTTGACCTTCGTTATTAATCTTTTAAGACTCATGTCTCCTGACTAATTTCAGCACTATAGTTTTTCAAAAAACTGGGTTAAACTGCTGAAAACTTCTAACAAATAAACTGCCAAACTGCCAAACTGGCAGTTTATTTGTTAGAAGTTTTCAGCAGTTTCACCCAGTTATTAACAGTTTTTTTTTAAATCTCGTAGACCAAGTGCAACCCTCACATGCCATATTGCTATACCTATAATTGATAGGTTAGGGAGGCAATTTGGTATTTGGCAACACAGCTCTGCGCTCGAGTCAGCGACCAAGTCAACACGGGTAAAAAACCCAAGTCCTGTCAAATAAATATTGATTTCAATAAAAAGATAAACCTAATCACCTCTAATTCCGTGCACTCCTAGCTAAAGCAAAGACTAGAAAGTTGTCACGTTACGTCACGAGACAAATTGTGACACAGAAATGGCCACTGTGTTCAGCAAGGGTACGTCAAATGACATTCGAGTTAGTTCTCTACGTGTTAATGGGACAGGAACTTAATGCATCGATAAGCGGTTTGTGATTGGCTTTTATGTGGCGCCATCTTTTAGCGGGGTGGGGCAATAACATTTTCTGTGACACAAAGAAGTCTCATGAAAACTATAAATAGGACGCCGGTATTCAAAAAAACTGTTTTATAAACTGGGCTAGAATGCTTAGAAGTCCTCTAAAAGTTTGAGCGACTAAAAGTTAAAATACTTTTCGTTGACTTATAAGCTTTCTTATCCAGTTGTTAAACAGTTTTTTTGAAAACTAGTGCTAAGATCATGAACTAGACATGAGTCTTTACGAATTTTAGGACGTAAGTGTTTCAATTTTCTCTGAAGCTTGTTTCAAAAAACGTCGACAAGATTCCCCCCTGTATAGCTGACCCTTGAATAATTGAATTCAATTTTACTTCTGGTACATTTCTGGACGCATAGTCTGGCATAATATTCGATTTCAGGGACGATCATATTCGGGATAGTAGGTGAATTAATAATACCAAGAAGCAAATATTGCCGCAAACTTGGAACTATACGTGGCGGTACCTCGATGTTGAGACTGGTAAATACTTGGCCCACCGTCCATGAATGTAGTATTTCACAACTGAAGAGCACATAGCTTTCGGCTATTGTTAACCGTAACCAGAGAAACCCTCCGGCTGGAGAGGCATCGCTATTCCGTAGTGGCAAACCACGGAACTTCCGGTGAAATGTTCACTCCTGAATAATGTTTTCAAGCTCCAGGCAGTTAACTATTTACAGCCCGTCAGTCCACCAATTAATGTAATAGTACAAGCACGAGTTGATATGAATTATTCGCTAATATCATTATGAGTTCACAGCTTTCCCAACGTCATAATCGATTGGCTGTATAAAACGACGATATTTTAACCGCCAAACGATACGAAAACCTCGCTGAACATGTTACAACCGAAAATGATTACGCTTCCAGCCAAGACAAACTGATCGGATAATATAACGGTCGCTGTTTGCTCTCTCTCACATTTTCATTTTCCTAAACGATCAGGCTTTGAGTTTTAAAAAATCCCAACGAAGGAAGGAGCGTACCTAAAATAATCTTGCCAAACACAGTGTTTACTTAAACTAGTCCCATTGTTTAGTAAAACGCCTGCAGGGTAGTAGGTTTACAGAAATGATGTCCTGTAACCCTACTTAATGCAGAAATGGGTCCGGTCGGTTGGTCGGTTGGTCGGTCGGTCGGTCTGTCGCTCCCGATCTCTAGCCCGGCTAGCTATTCTGTTGTTTTGCAGAACACACACAGCTTAAGGGTGTGTATAATGTTCACCATGATGCTTATAATCAGTAAGGGCTAAACAAACACTAGTGCACATTGTAATGGCCCACGATGAGATTATATCAACGTATATTATTATAATACTGACCCATATCTCTGAATTAGTTATGATGGAATTAGTGGGTGGATTAGCATATATGCAATGGACTTTCACAAATTCATATGACTACACAACAGTCAATGAATGTGTGTGGAAAAACCTGAATGATGTTCATAGTGTGTAATTCACAATCCACAAGTCGCTAGCAAATGTCGTGCATTGTGTAATGAAATGTAAGTGCCGTTCCGAATATAGCTATGACAAATTTAATATTGTGTTCTTTATTCTCTCTCAATCGGATGATCTTCTTTGAAGCGGTCGGCTAGTCGGTTATTATACGTTTGACTACTTCATAACTTCACCCACATAGTACGTTCAACCTCCTATGATAAGATAATAATAGGTAAGACGCTTTTGACAAATGTATGCATTAAATATGCCCAGCTTCAAATAAAAAGATATTTACTCTCTTTCTTGTCTGCGTACGAAGTATTTTCAGCGCGCCGTGTCTGTTTTAAATATGTCATTTGTTTGGTTGCTTAAAAACGCATTGGTTTCTTCCGTTTTGGAAAGTGACATCATGAACTGTTGCGATAGGCTGTTACCATAATCATTAAATAAAGACTGATAACTGATGACGAACTAATTTATTGCATACCCCGAATTCTATCGGAGCTAAAATGTGCATAACCTATAAGCCATCGACCAGAAAACATATTAAAGTTAAAATCTGAAACTGCTATTTGGTTTGTTAGAAGTTTTCAGCAGTTTAATCCATTTACTAACAGTTTTTTGATAAAATAAAGATAATTGCGACCTATAGGCGTGATTAGATATCAAGTACGCGTAGAACGGAAAGTGACGTTAGTATATGTTTTCAACTTCTGTTAATTACCTGAACATTTCTGATGTTTTGAAAGTGATATTACCGAGCCAAGTAGTAACACATTAGAAAAATACACGCATAATCGTGATCCAAAAACAATTTCCCATCCGTACAAAGCAAAGAAAATGCAATCTGGAATCAAGGAGACTTCGCCATGAAAGAACGCCCTCCGCAAAAAAAAGCGAACTGTATGGACCGCGTATTTTTTTATTCCTAATTGAAATTCCCACTTCACCAAAGTGCATTTTAATTTGAACCTGTTCCTTTTAGGGACAAGCGGAGAACTCACTTTGTTCCAAAAGTTATTTTGGCTCGACCAAAAACATACGCGGATAAAGAAGTAGGTATTCCATCATCAGGCCGCACTCATCCCTTGCTCAAACATGCGTTCCTTGTACGCGTGTTCAAGCCGCATATTTTCGTAGCGTTCCTGGCTCGGGATAGATAATATGAGCTGATTCTCTAGCGGCGAGATGGATCACATCAGCAGAGACCAATTAAACGCAAGAGGGATTTCATTGCAGCAGGAAGCTTCAATCAAGCGTTAGCTCAACATTGACCTTTGTGTGCCGTTTAAATTAAAACATACCCTTGCTACTTACTGCAGCTAGTCAGTCGGAATTCAAAGAGTTCGGGCCAGGGGCAACGATCTCGTAGCGCGGTGATTCTTCACCATTGTGTGCTGGAGAGGGCACGATTGCGATGAACTATTGATCGTTCAAGATCAGTAGCAAATGTTGTACTCGAAGTGAAGGATTTAAATAAATACTCGGGAAGTATGCTGTTTTCGAAACAGCCATGTTGTGAAACCACAGATAAAATTGATTTATTATGGACTTGTACTGTTGACACTTGAAACCGTATTGCTGAATCTACCGAAAAATAGCGATCTTTTAAATTATTATCGAAACATGGACCTCGACGGAAGTCATTTTCTAGGGTATTGTACCTCTTTTATGACCTCGAGTAATACCGTTGTAATGCAAAGCTCCACTTTTAATGGCGGTAATACTGGGAATTTACATCCCCCGGAATATGAATGAATATAGGATTATTATCAGCAATGATGGGCTGAAATAACATTGCAAACCATTTTCTTTATGTTCATGTAGCTTTTTCTGTGTACTGACGACTGTAAAAAAAACCCCATCGTAATAGATATGTCCTGGGCTGCGATCAAAATTGCCTGCCTCGAAACGCATGTGTGGATTGGGCGATTGTAATTTGTAATGCGTGCCAGTTGGTTTCAGTGATCAAATTCAAAACAGCTCCACTCGCAGGAAACATTACGGAAACACGGGGAAATGTGCGCAGCGTAATCTTGCCAGCCGAAATAAACGAGTTGGAGGAAATGTGGGCATTTCAACCGTGAAATGTTGGCTGGATAATAATATGCAGCTTTGACGACACCACGGATTGTTATAACGAAGCCAGTTGATTTTTAGCCACTAGAAATTCGGTTGAGAAAATCTAGTTTTCGAGCGTACGGGCTCGCTCTTAATTTCTTTTGTTCGGTAAAAGAATGTCTCAAGTATTCGTTCTCGGTCCAAAGAAAAAGGAAGCCCGGAGAGTTTTTCTAAAGAAGCTAATTATCATGGTCTGTTTCATATTTCAATTAAGACAACGAACAGAAAAGTCTCCAGTATCTTCACAAATATTTTATATCTTGTCATCTCTTTTTATCGAAAGTCGAATGTAAAACTTTCGAAGATAATCATTTTTTTTTACAATAATTTTAAACCGTTACCCTTGTACTGAATGGTTTTGCATGTTGAATACACCGGTTTTCGTGAAATCACCGAAGTTCAGCAACATTGCGCTGGTTCATGGGTGACCGAACGGTTTGGCATGTTGGATACACCGGTTCTCGTGAGATCACCAAAGTTAATTAACATTGCGCTGGGTCATGGGTGACCGAACGGTTTTGCATGTTGGATACACCGGTTCTTGTGAGATCACCAAAGTTAAGCAACATTGCGATGGACCAAGGGCTGGATGGGTAACCATTCATACCAAGGTTCATTTCTGTTCGAGAGAGAGGCTGGAGGGTTTAAAGTTAGAGCGACAGCTTCACTCCCCATACAATCCACCTCTGGACAGCACGGATTAGTGGAGGAATCCCATGCTGTTCGAATTGAGCCGTCCTTCGGAAGGGACGTTTAGCGGTAATCCCCTTGGTGCTTTTCGACAGGAGTAGGCTACGTGCCGGCACCGGGATTCCCCTCATCCTTGTGAGGTTCATTATCACCCTCGTTATCACCCTATCATGCACCGATGCCAATAGACCAGTGCCACAGGGCCAGTTGTCAATACAGTGCGTCGTTAAACATCACTATAAAAGAACCGTGACCCAAGACTTTGTTTGTTGTTATTTTGCCATTTTGTTGTAGTGGACATTTCCATTTTACAAACTGGGGAAACCACACGGCGATCAAGTAACTGGCCAGACGATTGTAACGAATTTCAATTGAACAAATGCATTTCAATATATTGCACAGTTCAGTTCAGTTCAGTTCAGTTCGGTTCGGTTCGGTTCGGTTTGGCATGTTTCTGAATGCACCACATTGGCATAGTATGCTGTCTCAACCATCCATTCAGAAAGCATTGCTTTGGAAATGTGTTGTTGGTATTTGCAATTCGCACAATTACTGCATTTCGAACATGCGGAATGAAAATAACATCAAGTACTCTAAAAGTTTACACACTGAGTTATATTAAATTGTTTAAATAGCTCAACTTTAACTAAATTGACCCATTTATACACACATGCATGGATCTTTAGGTAAAAAGAAGACTAAAAAATAGATCTCGAAGAAACTCGGTATAAATAATGCATTATTCCTGAACACGGTATTTTCGAGAAGTTTTACCAGTTAATTCGCGTGTGAGATAAGATTCTTTACAGATTGAAATACTGGGGCTTCTGACGTTCTAACTTTGCCAGACGTGAAAATGTTCTCATCGGACTCAATCTTCGACCAAGTAGCTCATTAACTAACAGAAGTGGATGGGTGCCTTTATACGGGTCGTAACATTTCGCAGGAATTGAGTGAGAATTCTTAAGAGACCTCCAGGCGCAAATAATAGACAGAAACAAAGATTCGGGGACTGGAAATTAGAAAGAAAGCGTCTGCACCGTCGCCGGCGTCTTAAGGCGTCGTTGAGCGTCGTTGGGCGTCAGGCGCTGGAACCAACCAAATGAGCGTTGAGCAAAGTACATTAGCGGATAGGAATGACAGAGAATTTGCAAGGGAATTATGACAATAAGAGGGGAAATCGGGCTAAATAGGTACTTCGAAAAGACTTGGTTTTATAAATCTCATGATAACGATATTGCGAGGAAAAGATATTGCTCTATGGTTTTAATTGCATCGTTATTATATTATTCTAGCACGAGCCTAAGCGGATGCGTCAAGAGTTTCACGGTTCGCGTGAGCTTCTAGACTCAATGTGTGCTCTGTGTGAAATTATCTTCATCTTAAAACGATAGTAATTACAAACAGTTATGACATGAAGACAAAAAGATGGAAAACCGTCCTAGAAATGCTGGTAGCTTGCACCAACATTCCGGTTCAAATTTAAATTTGCTAGTTCACGCTCGAAAGGATATATACTAAACGATTGTAGGGACTATTTAATATGATTCTGACTAACATAACCACAAGGCATTTGCATTAAATTACACAGCGAACATTTCATCCTTCAAAATAATTTCTGATATATTGTCTACAACTGCTTAGAGTCTAACGATACCCAGAAACTCGGGACTCAAGCTAACAGTTTCAATATTACCGCGCTGGTAGGCATATTTCGGTAATTAAGTTAGATAAGATGTGAAGCAGTTGTTAGATACATTACCTCTACTTTAGAACTTGTTTACTTTGTGCGGTGCGGAGTCTTATTTATTTATTGTTAGGAGAGGAAATTCGGTGTCTGTTCAAAAGTCGTAACTTGCTCACTGCGTTAGGTGAGTTACCTACTGACGTCCATGCAACTGCATTATTCGGATCGCGTACACGGAGTAAAGAAGAGAAACTGGCTTTTCTCTCTCACTCCCTCTTTATCCCGCTCCATTTCTCTATCTCGCTCTGTTTGTGAATGTGTGTGTGTGTATGTGTGTGTGTGTGTGTGTGTGTGTGCATTGTATGCGGGAACCTTACGGGGGGCGGCAAAGGAACTCTCGGTAGGGAACAGAAACGCGGCGCTACGCGCGTTATATAATTCACGTGACGTATTTTTAATTAAAACAATTCGCAACTGAAGCTGAAAAATAGCACACACTTCCATGTGGCGAGGCGCATTTTAAAAGAGATGGCAATTGCAAGCTGCTTTGTGTAATACAGTTCAGACAGGTACTTTATTCTGACATCGGGATGCGTAATTGTCTGGTGGTCTTAAGCTAATTATTTACAAAGAAGCGGTAAATTAACAATGGGTAAAAGTGGTGAGTTTCAAATAAAAGTTAATTGTTTCGCGAGAGTAATTAAAGCGGACTTATTTTATAAGCTGAACACAGCTGAACCGGGCGTTTCACGAAAGTAGTTTTAAGCTTACAGGCGCCTCCACTAACGCTGCCGCCCGTAAATGTTAGTCGTAGCCTATAGCCACCTAATTCTTATTGCGAAATTTACTGCTATTGAACTGGTTCGAAACGAAACCAAGAAATCCCCTCGGCCAATTCACATTTTCTCTCGGCAACGTCCGACATGGGAAACGAGAAAAAAAAACATGTTTTTCCCGACTCTTCGCGTTTCGCTTGAAATCTTTGCGCTCGCTTCTTCTTTCCACGGCGGCCCGGTGCACAAACCAGCTGGCTGTTCGACCCTTAAAATATTTCCGTTGTGATTTTGAGCCAGTTTCCAAATAAAATATTTCACCCACGTCTTTCTGATTACTTCCCAACGACAGATTTCGAAATCGAATGGCAGCCATAACAAGCTTGTGCAACCATCTTCGTTTGTGCTCGGAGGTTATGCTCACAATGGAAGTGTTACTTGGCAAATCTACTCCTAAATCGATTATTCTTTACGTGTCTCGGCGGCTAGTGGGCTCGTTCGAAGACCGTTTGGCCAGCCTCCAATCTTGGCTCGATGGGCTTCTAGCTATCGGCCTAAACATCCAATTTAAAGAGGTTCTCAGCCGAGTATGGGTTTAGTCATAACTAACACGATTTCTGAAAGAGCCTCAACGCCAATGCCTGAACATGTTGTGAATGACACGGGCGCGGAGAATTCTAAATTCCAAATGAGATACGCGCCTCTCCTCCACACGGGGGAAAATATTTTTTATCACTTCTTTACAGTCCGCGCACCTTTACAGCTTCCATTGGTTTAATCAAATACCTACCAGGGAATTATGACTAAATACCAAGAATCTTTCAGTGTACTTACATGAAAGTAAAATGAGCTAATGAGTTCCGGGGCTGAAGCCTTGTTAAATCAAATTATCGGAATAAATGTTCTGAAATAATTCGCCGGGCTGGCTGAGCTCTATAGAATAATTTGCAGAATTTTCCTGCTGCTATGCACATCATTTGTACTGCTAATTAAAGTACTTAGGAAACTTATAAGATGCTTCGAGCACAGAGTGCAGGACTCAAAGCTAGCGAACAAACGCGCCGAATTGAGAAAACGCTTTGTAAAATTATGCGTAAGGGTTTCGTACCGTTTCGTATCCACCTTGCAGATGTGACTCGGCGTTTAGGGTTTCGACGACACAAGAATAGGCGGTGTACTCTCGACTATTTTCATTGCTGGAAGCGAGACGTAATAAAACAAGCTTTTTAACAATCATAACCCTTTTATTAAACCGTTTAAAATATAAGGTTGGCCGCACGCAAGTTGATAAAGTCACAATGTTATATTTTATACTACTTGGTTCCATAATAGAAGGTTTGGAATGTTGGAGTCTCGCAGAGCCGCTGGACGATGTTATCTGGTGTTTATCTGGACAGACAGACAAACAGACAGACATGGGCTAATGAAGTTAATGTACCAAACGGGTTAACACTTTGAATACACCGGTTCTTGTGAGATCATCAAAGTTAAGCAACAATGCGTCATGGGTGACCGAACGGTTTCGTAGGTTGGATATACTGGCTATCGTGAGATTTTCTAAGTTAAGCAACATTGCGCCTAGCCTATGGTTGAATAGGGGACGATTCATAGCAAGGTTCATTTCTGTTCAAGAGAGAGGTTGGAGGGTTTCAAGCTAGTAGAGCAGCTTTACTTCCCTTGTTATCAACCTCTCGACAGCGCGGATTAGTGGAGGAATCCCATGCTGTTCGAGTTGTACCGTCCTTCGGAAGGGACGTTAAGCGGTGGTCCTCTTGGTGCTTTTCGACAGGAGAAGGCTACGTTCCAGAACCGTATTTCCCCTCATCTCTGATAGGTTTAGCATCATTTTCATCAACACAATCATTCACCGACGTCAAAGGACCAATGCCGCTCATAGGTCGAGTGCGTCGTTAAACACCAATAACATTCAATCAATCAGTTAATATAGAGTTTGGTAAAAGTAAGCGCATTATGACATTACCAGATGACCAGACGAAATTAGTGTGACAGATTTGTATTTGAAAATCCATCAACGGAATTAATATCGCAGGTCACAAATTCATCCCGTCGTCGTTCGAATCCAGAATCTATTGAAGTTTCAACCGACGAACATTACCACTTTATAGTTTTCCCCTCGAATCGTAACAACGACACTATTTTATTGCCATTACTGTTTCCAAACAAAACAATAGATGCAGCTATTCCCGTGATTTATTTTATGCCCTAAAGACATGACATTCATACTAAGAAAGACTAGTGTTATCATCAGCACTACATTCACTCATTGGTCATTAGTACCGAGAAGTGATATCATGTCACTCTCGCCACGCTCCACATTGCATCTTGCACGAAGGTAGAGATAACACTGCGAACAGGCAGAACAGCGACAAGACGGCATCGTTTCACTAACAAGAACCAGCGTTACATGAATCAGGATCCGAGCGGGGGTAGGTAACTTACATGCCAGCCGGCTGTAGGACACACTTTTATAGCGTGTCGTCCTCCGTTACCTATATTTTTAATCAGCTGCTTTATATTTGAAGGAAACGTTGTCTTCTGTCGTGCAACCTAACCCTTGTTCAACTGGTATCTTTTAATTATTCAAGCGTTCCATGGCAGGCGTGTTTTCTTCGAGTCCTCTGCGTGATTTCCTCTTGTGGTTTGCTGCGGTGGTGTGTTGCTTCAACTAGCGGCACTCGTCAGTACGGAATTGAAATGTTAACCTACGCAAAGGCATTCGTGAGGTAGCAGGTTTTTTTTAAATTTCATAATAATATCAATTTCACCTGATAACCCTAATATGCTTTCGTGAACCAACAAAAGCTGTAAATTTATGCGGGTTGAATTTCACGATACGAGGGCACGCATTAGAGACTGTAATTTTATTGCCTGCAGTTATTTTCAACATGAATGAAGGCAAATTGAGTACTGCGAATGTGACAATATCGTGTATTTGCTCAAAATGTGTTTTATTTGAGCTAAATAATGTGGCATTGCAAACTTAAATCGATTGGTTCATGGTTTTCTTCGGTTTTGCTCTGTTGATTTGTATCTTAATTCTTGAGACTCATGTCTTCTGCCTGATTTCAGCACTAGTTTTCAAAAAAAGCTGTTAGTAAATGGGTTTACCAGCTGTGAACTTCTAACAAACAAACTGCCAACGTTTCGCTAACTTTACTGAAAGCTTCTTCGGGGCCAGACGTGCATTTATGGACTTACAAGGACTTGCCCCGAAGAGTCTTTCAGTATTGTTCTCGAAATGTTGGCAGTTTGTTTGGTAGAAGTTCTCAGCAGTGAAACCCATTTACTAAAAGTTTTTTTTAGATTTAATTCTTCTCGACGTTTCGACGAAGCGAGCTTCACCGAAACCATGAACCAATAAATCTTCATCGCTCTGGAAACTACCGTTTAAATCGATTGGTTTATTTCTTCATTGATGCTCAATGTGGAATGAGGGGCAAGTAAAAAACACGTCAGATTTGCAGTTTCTTTTAATCACTGCAGCTGAACTATAAGTAACAGAGTCACCTTACTTGGTAACCTCCAAGAGAATTCAACTGGCTTTCTAAAAAAAAAAGATTTGATTTTTTTTGTCATTAACTTTTTTAAAATACCGGATTTTAAGTGGGATATCATCATTTTTTTTCAAATTAAATCAGGTTTTTTTAATAAGGTTGAATACAAAATGTTAAAACACATTTTTTCAGCAATCCAGTTAAATTCTCGTGGAGGTCACCAAGTTTGGTGTCTCTGCCACTTACAGTTCAGCTTCAGTAATTAAAATAAACTTCAAATCGGGTGGGTTTTCCCTGTTGCCTTGACGTGTGAGCTAAACAAGAACTGCCAAACAATGTCTTGTTTTTTAAGGTGGCTATGGAGTCCAGATTGAACTGACAAAAAACTCCTTTCTTGTTTCCAGGTGTCTATGGAGTCCAGATCACCGATCTTCGAGTTCCTAACGGCGTCCGCAATGGAACCGGAAATGCAGCAGTGCTCGATTGTGATTACACCCTGAAACCGGATGAGATCAACTTGAAGGCTGGCCTAGTCATCAAATGGTACTTCGACAACAACCCAGTCCCAGTGTACCAGTGGATCATCGGCAAGAAGCCCCAGGGGTTGGGAATACTTAAGGACAGACTCAATCTGAACCATCGGGTCTCTGACCATAACTATACGATGCATCGCGCCCTCTATATTGTCAACCCAACCACAGAACTTTCGGGAGAGTACAAGTGCTTTGCGTCGACGTTTGACGATGAAGACTTCATGTCGAAGAAGATGGTGGTTTATGGTGAGTGAAAAATTAATGAACACCGGGCTGGTGCGTTTGTTTTTTGAAAGGTGAATCGCAAAGCAGTGAGAAAAACCCACCCGATGCGTAGATTATTTTAATAATTGCAGTCAAACTACAAAGAGACGCACAACTTGATATGACGCACAACTTGATATGACGCACAACTTGATATAGTCTCTAAAAAATTCGTCTCGCTTTCTAAAAAAATGTATCTTAAGTTTTTTGCTCGTTAATTTTTGGTACAATCAGGTTTCAGTAAAAAAAAAGCGATAAAGTCACCATAAACCTCCCTTTCATAAAAATGAGTGAACGTAAAAAATTCAAAAATAATTTGTCAGAAAGCCAGTTGAAGTTTGGTGTCGCTGCTTCTTACAGTTTGATTGCAATAATTTAAATATACCAAAAATCAGTTAGGTACTTCCAGCTGTCATTAGCTTCACCTCAAGATTAATACTTTTGGACAATTCGCTATCCTCCACAGGTTATTTTATTTATTTGTTGCATTCTGCTTAAAATAATCAATTATTCGCTTATTTTCGTTCAGCGAAGTCTTTAAAGTGACCTACACCAGTTTGAAAATGGAAATTAATTTGGCTGCTCAAAACAGCCGTGATTTCTCCCATACCAAGCTATGACGTCATTTAATTGTTGCGATAGGCTGTTGCGAGGATTTCGACGTGAAGCCGCACTCCCATCAAATGTGATTCGATATCAAGGAGACCTGTTCCAAATTATGATATCACAATACATTTTAAGAACCGGTTACAAAATTCAGAAAAAATCCTAAATTTAAAAATCACCAAACTTCACCGAAAATTTACACAAGAGAAAGGTAATAACAGATTTATGATCCAGAAACAATTCTCCGCCTGTCAAAAGTACAGAGGATTAAATCAGGTTTTGAAAAGAATTCCCTATCGCACTTTCCGCAAACCATTCTAGCCGAAATCCAAAACGTATTCGCCAGCCTGGCCAGTTGCCTACCGTGCCCCTGAACGCAACCCCCAGAGCAATGAGAACGGCACCTCCACCCACACTCGCGAGCAAAGATCCTGATTAGTATTAAGAATATTAAAATCACTTCAAAAATACCTGCTTACTCGAGGATTTGAACCCTGGACCTTTAGCTTACCGGGCAAATGCTCTACCACTGAGCTAAGCAAGGTCCGGGGTTCAAGTCCTCGAGAAAGCAGGTATTTTTGAAGTGATTTTAATATTCTTAAAATTCTAAATAGCCGTGTATTTGGCTTTAAAAGTTTATTCCTTGTCATCCTGATTAGTACTTTCTTGCAACCCGGCTAGTGCACCCATCTCATCTCCTCGCTCCCTTTTTGCCCGAGCAACAGTCATATTAATTTCAGACACGATAATTGAAACGTTCCCGTCTCCTGAATAAAACACACTGTCGCTGCACGTGAACATTATTAGAGTGCATCTGTTGTGCGCGCCGAGCTCTTTGAGAAAAGAATCAACACTTTGCATCAACTTGTCGTCATAAATATTCCGTGTCGCTACTTTCTCGCCGCGTTCGGCTCATATTTCGTAAGCCTTTGAACTAGAGCCTCGTTTAGTTAGCAGCGACACAGTACGGCTGCCGAGCCACATCCAGCGAGCAGTACAGATCCATGGTATTCTTTATCTGCTACCAGCCCCACCCCGCCCAGATGCCGCCTTGTTCGCTACATTGCACGCATATATTCCTTACTTATTTCGTATTCTCTTTGGCGTTATCTTTGTTTTAATGAGTCCTCATTCTTCAAGCCCGTCTCTAACACTTCCATGCAGGGCCGACGCCTGTTTCCTTTTGATCTAGTATATTTATCATGGGCCCATTGTCTGACATCCCTTCATGCTTCTCTCCTATGCAGTCCATTAGCATATGATTGGGTGCGCGAATTTTTTCACTTTGAAAATCAGCTGGCAATAGGTAGCCGCGTTAGCGAGGCGCGGATCAAAAAGGCGCAATTATCTTAAAATTTCGCGAACTAGTAATTTAATTATAACATTCTTTACACTCGAATCTAGCTCCTGATGTGCGCATAAGTTAAAAATTGCTCAACATGAATACCGAATCACCCAGTTATCCGTTGTGTAACACAGGGTTTCACTCATTTAGGGCCGGTTTTTCAGTGGCCCGTTAAATACCTGTCGGTCCGTTAGCTTGTTATTACCGTGGAAATAGTCAACCAGATGTCTTGATTCCCATCCTAACGGACCGTTAAGATTTATTGGACCACTGAAAAACTGGCTCGACTTAGGACCGGTTTTTTAATGACTCGTTAAGAGCCTGACGGTCCGTTAACTTGTTGTTAGCATGGCAACAGTCAATCAGGTGTCTTGATTCTCTTTCTAACGGACTGTTAATATGTAATGGACCACTGAAAAACCGGTCCGTAGACTCATATCTAGCTCTAAATGTGCGCGTTAGTTAAAAATTGCTCAACCTGGATACTGAATCACCCAGTCATCCAGTGTGTAACTCAGGGTTTAACTCATTTAGGGCCGGAATAACAATGTCTGGCTACATTTCAGTCTAGTAAACCTACGGCTAGCAGGTATCCCTAGTCGAAGGGTCTGTAGAATTTCTACTGATGTCGTTAGAAATCCTACCGATATCAGTAGACGGTCTAATGTTACCATTAGGTTTCTACTAATGTCAGTAAGCTCTGTACTGATAACAGTACAAATAAAATAACCTTAACAAAACCTACTAGAATAACTTACTGATACCAGTAGGATTCCTACTAAATCCTACTGATATCAGTAGGATTCGTACAGATATCTCCAGATTTCCCTACTGATATCACCAGATTCTACTGTTTTTTTCTCCTGTTTTCTCTTCTGATCCTTCGACTAGGAATGCTAAAAGATAGGACATAAAAATGTCACCTCGTACTTATCCTCTGGCTAAGTCACTAGCCAGACATTGTAATTCAGGCCCTACCTTGTCATGCTGACGTGCGGCCTATCGTGCTGACGTGTCTACAATCCACGTGATCAATCTTGACGAATAAAAACATATTATTATTATTAT